>CAXDIW010000389.1:0-237000 GCA_963989415.1 Cerceris ruficornis | reverse complement strand
TGGAAGCAATATATACAAAGATTTCAACCGTCTACGTGTTCCAATCATTGTTCTACTTGTAGAAAGTTACAATTAATTTCCGTTAAAGGATTAACAATGGGGCTCGTAGTTCACTTAAACTTGAAGAACAAAACATTGGCGAATTGTACTGTTTGGATGCTTTGCATATATGTTTCGTAGATTATATAGAAGCAATATATACAATTATTTCAACCGTCTACCTGATCCATTTATTGTTCTACTTGTCGAAATTTACAAATAATTTCCTTTAAAGGATTAACAATGGGGCTCGTTGTTCACTTAAACTTGAAGAACAATAAATTGGCGAATTGTACTTTTTGGATGCTTTGCATATATGTTTCTTAGACTATATGGAAGCAATATATACAAAGATTTCAACCGTCTACGTGTTCCAATCATTGTTCTACTTGTAGAAAGTTACAATTAATTTCCGTTAAAGGATTAACAATGCGGCTCGTAGTTCACTTAAACTTGAAGAACAAAACATTGGCGAATTGTACTGTTTGGATGCTTTGCATATATGTTTCTTAGACTATATAGAAGCATTATATACAAAGAATTCAACCGTCTACCTGTTCCATTCATTGTTCTACTTGTCGAAAGTTACAAATAATTTCCGATAAAGGATTAACAATGGGGCTCATTGTTCACTTAAACTTGAAGGACAAAAAACTGGCGAATTGTACTGTTTGGATGCTTTGCATATATGTTTCTTAGACTATATAGAAGCAATATATACAAAGATTTCAACTGTCTACCTGTTCCAATCATTGTTCTACTTGTCGAAAGTTACAAATAATTTCCGATAAAGGATTAACCATTGGGGCTCATTGTTCACTTAAACTTGAGGAACAAAAAATTGGCGAATTGTACTGTTTGGATGCTTTGCATATATGTTTCTTAGACTATTTAGAAGCAATATATAGAAACATTTCACCCGTCTACCTGTACTATTCATTGTTCTACTTGTAGAAAGTTACAAATAATTTCCTTTAAAGGATTAACAATGGGGCTCGTTGTTCACTTAAACTTGAAGAACAATAAATTGGCGAATTGTACTGTTTGGATTCTTTGCATATATGTTTCTTAGACTATATAGGAGCAATATATACAAAGATTTCAACCGTCTACCTGTACTATTCATTGTTCTACTTGTAGAAAGTTACAAATAATTTCCATTTCATGATTATCAATGGGGCTCGCTGTTCACTTAAACTTGAAGAACAATAAATTGGCGAATTGTACTGTTTGGATGCTTTGCATATATGTTTCTTAGACTATATAGACGCAATATATACAAGGATTTCAACCGTCTACCTGTTCCATTCATTGTTCTACTTGTCGAAAGTTACAAATAATTACCGATAAAGGATTAACCATTGGGGCTCATTGTTCACTTAAACTTGAAGAACAAAAAATTGGCGAATTGTACTGTTTGGATGCTTTGCATATATGTTTCTTAGACTATATAGAAGCAATATATACAAAGATTTCAACCGTCTACCTGTTCCATTCATTGTTCTACTTGTCGAAAATTACAAATAATTTCCGATAAAGATTAACCATTGGGTCTGATTGTTCACTTAAACTTGAAGACCAAGAAATTGGCAAATGGTATTGTTTGGATGCTTTGCGTACATGTTTTTTAGACTATATAGAAGCAACATATACAAAGATTTCAGCCGTCTACCTGTTCCATTCATTGTTCTACTTGTCGAAAGTTACAAATAATTTCCGATAAAGATTAACCATTGGGTCTGATTGTTCACTTAAACTTGAAGACCAAGAAATTGGCAAATGGTATTGTTTGGATGCTTTGCGTACATGTTTGTTAGACTATATGGAAGCAATATATACAAAGATTTCAACCGTCAACTTGTTCCACTCATTGTTCTACTTGTCGAAAGTTACAAATAATTTCCGATGAAGGATTAACCATTGGGGCTCATTGTTCACTTAAACTTGAGGAACAAAAAATTGGCGAATTGTACTGTTTGGACGCTATGCGTATATGTTTCTTAGACTATATAGAAGCAATATATACAAAGATTTCAACCGTCTACCTGTTCCATTCATTGTTCTACTTGTCGAAAATTACAAATAATTTCCGATAAAGGATTAACCATTGGGGCTCGTTGTTCACTTAAACTTGAAGAACAATAAATTGGCGAATTGTACTGTTTGGATGCTTTGCACATATGTTTCTCAGACTATATAGAAACAATATATACAAAGATTTCAACTGTCTACCTGTTCCATTCATTGTTCTTCTTGTCGAAAGTTACAAATAATTTCCGATAAAGGTTTAACCATTGGGGCTCATTGTTCACTTAAACTTGAGGAACAAAAAATTGGCGAATTGTACTGTTTGGATACTTTGCATATATGTTTCTTAGACTATATAGAAGCAATATATACAAAGATTTCAACCGTCTACCTGTTCCATTCATTGTTCTACTTGTCGAAAGTTACAAATAATTTCCGATAAAGGATTAACAATGGGGCTCATTGTTCACTTAAACTTGAAGGACAAAAAACTGGCGAATTGTACTGTTTGGATGCTTTGCATATATGTTTCTTAGACTATATGGAAGCAATATATACAAAGATTTCAACCGTCTAACTGTTCCATTCATTGTTCTACTTGTCGAAAGTTACAAATAATTTCCGTTAAGGGATTAACAATGGGGATCGTAGTTTACTTAAACATGAAGAACAAAAAATTGGCGAATTGTACTGTTTGGATGCTTTGCATATATGTTTCTTAGACTATATAGAAGCAATATATACATAGATTTCAACCGTCTACCTGTTCCATTCATTGTTCTACTTGTCGAAAGATACAAATAATTTCCGATAAAGGATTAACGATTGGGGCTCATTGTCACTTAAACTTGAAAAACAAAAAATTGGCGAATTGTACTGTTTGGATGCTTTGCATATATGTTTCTTAGACTATATGGAAGCAATATATACAATGATTTCAACAGTCTACCTATTCCATTCATTGTTCTACTTGTCGAAATTTACAAATAATTTCCTTTAAAGGTTTAACAATGGGGTTCGTTGTACACTTAAACTTGAAGAACAATAAATTGGCGAATTGAACTGTTTGGATGCTTTGCATATATGTTTCTTAGACTATATAGAATCAACATATACAAAGAATTCAACCGTCTACCTGTTCCATTCACTGTTCTACTTGTCGAAAGTTACAAATAATTTCCGATAAAGGATTAACCATAGGGGCTCGTTGTTCACTTAAACTTGAAGAACAATAAATTGGCGAATTGTACTGTTTGGATGCTTTGCATATATGTTTCTTAGACTATATAGAACCAATATATACAAAGATTTCAACCGTCTACCTGTTCCATTCATTGTTCTACTTGTAGAAATTTACAAATAATTTCCATTTCATGATTATCAATGGGGCTCGCTGTTCACTTAAACTTGAAGAACAATAAATTGGCGAATTGCACTGTTTGGATGCTTTGCATATATGTTTCTTAGACTATATAGAATCAATATATACAAAGAATTCAACCGTCTACCTGTTCCATTCATTGTTCTACTTGTCGAAAGTTACAAATAATTTCCGATAAAGGATTAACCATAGGGGCTCGTTGTTCACTTAAACTTGAAGAACAATAAATTGGCGAATTGTACTGTTTGGATGCTTTGCATATATGTTTCTTAGACTATATAGGACCAATATATACAAAGATTTCAACCGTCTACCTGTTCCATTCATTGTTCTACTTGTCGAAAATTACAAATAATTTCCGATAAAGGATTAACCATTGGGTCTGATTGTTCACTTAAACTTGAAGACCAAGAAATTGGCAAATGGTATTGTTTGGATGCTTTGCGTACATGTTTTTTAGACTATATGGAAGCAATATATACAAAGATTTCAACAGTCTACGTGTTCCAATCATTGTTCTACTTGTCGAAATTTACAATTAATTTCCTTTAAAGGATTAACAATGGGACTCGTTGTTCACTTAAACTTGAAGAACAATAAATTGGCGAATTGTACTGTTTGGATGCTTTGCATATATGTTTCTTAGACTATATAGAAGCAATATATACAAAGATTTCAACCGTCTACGTGTTCCAATCATTGTTCTACTTGTCGAAATTTACAAATAATTTCCTTTAAAGGATTAACAATGGGGCTCGTTGTTCACTTAAACTTGAAGAACAAGAAATTGGCGAATTGTACTGTTTGGATGCTTTGCATATATGTTTCTTAGACTATATAGAAGCAATATATACAAAGATTTCAACTGTCTACCTGTTCCATTCATTGTTCTACTTGTCGAAAGTTACAAATAATTTCCGATAAAGGATTAACCATAGGGGCTCGTTGTTCACTTAAACTTGAAGAACAATAAATTGGCGAATTGTACTGTTTGGATGCTTTGCATATATGTTTCTTAGACTATATAGACGCAATATATACAAGGATTTCAACCGTCTACCTGTTCCATTCATTGTTCTACTTGTCGAAAGTTACAAATAATTACCGATAAAGGATTAACCATTGGGGCTCATTGTTCACTTAAACTTGAAGAACAAAAAATTGGCGAATTGTACTGTTTGGATGCTTTGCATATATGTTTCTTAGACTATATAGAACCAATATATACAAAGATTTCAACCGTATACCTGTTCCATTCATTGTTCTACTTGTCGAAAATTACAAATAATTTCCGATAAAGGATTAACCATTGGGTCTGATTGTTCACTTAAACTTGAAGACCAAGAAATTGGCAAATGGTATTGTTTGGATGCTTTGCGTACATGTTTTTTAGACTATATGGAAGCAATATATATAAAGATTTCAACAGTGTACGTGTTCCAATCATTGTTCTACTTGTCGAAATTTACAAATAATTTCCTTTAAAGGATTAACAATGGGACTCGTTGTTCACTTAAACTTGAAGAACAATAAATTGGCGAATTGTACTGTTTGGATGCTTTGCATATATGTTTCTTAGACTATATAGAAGCAATATATACAAAGATTTCAACCGTCTACCTGTTCCATTCATTGTTCTACTTGTCGAAAATTACAAATAATTTCCGATAAAGGATTAACCATTGGGGCTCGTTGTTCACTTAAACTTGAAGAACAATAAATTGGCGAATTGTACTGTTTGGATGCTTTGCACATATGTTTCTCAGACTATATAGAAACAATATATACAAAGATTTCAACTGTCTACCTGTTCCATTCATTGTTCTTCTTGTCGAAAGTTACAAATAATTTCCGATAAAGGTTTAACCATTGGGGCTCATTGTTCACTTAAACTTGAGGAACAAAAAATTGGCGAATTGTACTGTTTGGATACTTTGCATATATGTTTCTTAGACTATATAGAACCAATATATACAAAGATTTCAACCGTCTACCTGTTCCATTCATTGTTCTACTTGTCGAAAGTTACAAATAATTTCCGATAAAGGATTAACAATGGGGCTCATTGTTCACTTAAACTTGAAGGACAAAAAACTGGCGAATTGTACTGTTTGGATGCTTTGCATATATGTTTCTTAGACTATATGGAAGCAATATATACATAGATTTCAACCGTCTACGTGTTCCAATCATTGTTCTACTTGTAGAAAGTTACAATTAATTTCCGTTAAAGGATTAACAATGGGGCTCGTAGTTCACTTAAACTTGAAGAACAAAACATTGGCGAATTGTACTGTTTGGATGCTTTGCATATATGTTTCGTAGATTATATAGAAGCAATATATACAATTATTTCAACCGTCTACCTGATCCATTTATTGTTCTACTTGTCGAAATTTACAAATAATTTCCTTTAAAGGATTAACAATGGGGCTCGTTGTTCACTTAAACTTGAAGAACAATAAATTGGCGAATTGTACTGTTTGGATGCTTTGCATATATGTTTCTTAGACTATATGGAAGCAATATATACAAAGATTTCAACCGTCTACGTGTTCCAATCATTGTTCTACTTGTAGAAAGTTACAATTAATTTCCGTTAAAGGAATAACAATGCGGCTCGTAGTTCACTTAAACTTGAAGAACAAAACATTGGCGAATTGTACTGTTTGGATGCTTTGCATATATGTTTCTTAGACTATATAGAAGCATTATATACAAAGATTTCAACCGTCTACCTGTACTATTCATTGTTCTACTTGTAGAAAGTTACAAATAATTTCCATTTCATGATTATCAATGGGGCTCGCTGTTCACTTAAACTAGAAGAACAATAAATTGGCGAATTGTACTGTTTGCATGCTTTGCATATATGTTTCTTAGACTATATAGAATCAATATATACAAAGAATTCGACCGTCTACCTGTTCCATTCATTGTTCTACTTGTCGAAAGTTACAAATAATTTCCGATAAAGGATTAACCATAGGGGCTCGTTGTTCACTTAAACTTGAAGAACAATAAATTGGCGAATTGTACTGTTTGGATGCTTTGCATATATGTTTCTTAGACTATATAGACGCAATATATACAAGGATTTCAACCGTCTACCTGTTCCATTCATTGTTCTACTTGTCGAAAGTTACAAATAATTTCCGATAAAGGTTTAACCATTGGGGCTCGTTGTTCACTTAAACTTGAAGAACAATAAATTGGCGAATTGTACTGTTTGGATGCTTTGCATATATGTTTCTTAGACTATATGGAAGCAATATATACAAAGATTTCAACCGTCTACGTGTTCCAATCATTGTTCTACTTGTAGAAAGTTACAATTAATTTCCGTTAAAGGATTAACAATGCGGCTCGTAGTTCACTTAAACTTGAAGAACAAAACATTGGCGAATTGTACTGTTTGGATGCTTTGCATATATGTTTCTTAGACTATATAGAAGCAATATATACAAAGATTTCAACCGTCTACCTGTTCCATTCATTGTTCTACTTGTCGAAAATTACAAATAATTTCCGATAAAGATTAACCATTGGGTCTGATTGTTCACTTAAACTTGAAGACCAAGAAATTGGCAAATGGTATTGTTTGGATGCTTTGTGTACATCTTTTTTAGACTATATGGAAGCAATATATACAAAGATTTCAACCGTCAACTTGTTCCACTCTTTGTTCTACTTGTCGAAAGTTACAAATAATTTCCGATAAAGGATTAACCATTGGGCTCATTGTTCACTTAAACTTGAAGAACAAAAAATTGGCGAATTGTACTGTTTGGATGCTTTGCATATGTGTTTCTTAGACTATATAGAAGCAATATATACAAAGATTTCAACCGTCTACCTGTTCCATTCATTGTTCTACTTGTCGAAAATTACAAATAATTTCCGATAAAGGATTAACCATTGGGTCTGATTGTTCACTTAAACTTGAAGACCAAGAAATTGGCAAATGGTATTGTTTGGATGCTTTGCGTACATGTTTTTTAGACTATATGGAAGCAATATATACAAAGATTTCAACAGTGTACGTGTTCCAATCATTGTTCTACTTGTCGAAATTTACAAATAATTTCCTTTAAAGGATTAACAATGGGACTCGTTGTTCACTTAAACTTGAAGAACAATAAATTGGCGAATTGTACTGTTTGGATGCTTTGCATATATGTTTCTTAGACTATATAGAAGCAATATGTACAAAGATTTCAACCGTCTACCTGTTCCATTCATTGTTCTACTTGTCGAAAGTTACAAATAATTTCCGATAAAGGATTAACCATTGGGTCTGATTGTTCACTTAAACTTGAAGACCAAGAAATTGGCTAATGGTATTGTTTGGATGCTTTGCGTACATGTTTTTTAGACTATATAGAAGCAACATATACAAAGATTTCAACCGTCTACCTGTTCTATTCATTGTTCTACTTGTAGAAAGTTACAAATAATTTCCTTTAAAGGATTAACAATGTGGCTCGTAGTTCACTTAAACTTGAAGAACAAAAAATTGGCGAATTGTACTGTTTGGATGCTTTGCATATATGTTTCGTAGATTATATAGAAGCAATATATACAATTATTTCAACCGTCTACCTGATCCATTTATTGTTCTACTTGTCGAAATTTACAAATAATTTCCTTTAAAGGATTAACAATGTGGCTCGTAGTTCACTTAAACTTGAAGAACAAAAAATTTGGGGAAGTGTACTGTTTGGATGCTTTGCATATATGTTTCTTAGACTATTTAGAAGCAATATATAGAAAGATTTCACCCGCCTACCTGTTCCATTCATTGTTCTACTTGTCGAAAGTTACAAATAATTACCGATAAAGGATTAACCAAAGGGGCTCATTGTTCACTTAAACTTGAGGAACAGCAAATTGGCGAATTGTACTGTTTGGATGATTTGCATATATGTTTCTTAGACTATATAGAAGCAATATATACAAAGATTTCAACTGTCTACATGTGCCATTCATTGTTCTACTTTTCGAAAGTTACAAATAATTTCAGATAAAGGATTAACAATGTGTCTCATTGTTCACTTAAACTTGAAGAACAAAAAATTGGCGAATGGTACTGTTTGGATGCTTTGCATATATGTTTCTAAGACTATATAGACGCAATATATACAATTATTTCAACCGTCTACCTGATCCATTCATTGTTCTACTTGTCGAAAGTTACAAATAATTACCGATAAAGGATTAACCAAAGGGGCTCATTGTTCACTTAAACTTGAGGAACAACAAATTGGCGAATTGTACTGTTTGGATGCTTTGCATATATGTTTCTTAGACTATATAGAAGCAATATATACAAAGATTTCAACCGTCTACATGTTCCATTCATTGTTCTACTTTTCGAAAGTTACAAATAATTTCCGATAAAGGATTAACAATGAGTCTCATTGTTCACTTAAACTTGAAGAACAAAAAATTGGCGAATGGTACTGTTTGGATGCTTTGCATATATGTTTCGTAGATTATATAGAAGCAATATATACAATTATGTCAACCGTCTACCTGATCCATTTATTGTTCTACTTGTCGAAATTTACAAATAATTTCCTTTAAAGGATTAACAATGTGGCTCGTAGTTCACTTAAACTTGAAGAACAAAAAATTGGCGAATTTTACTGTTTGGATGCTTTGCATATATGTTTCTTAGACTATATAGAAGCAATATATACAAAGATTTCAACCGTCTACCTGTTCCATTCATTGTTCTACTTGTCGAAAGTTACAAATAATTTCCGATAAAGGATTAACCATTGGGGCTCATTGTTCACTTAAACTTGAGGAACAAAAAATTGGCGAATTGTACTGTTTGGATGCTTTGCATATATGTTTCTTAGACTATATGGAAGCAATATATACAATGATTTCAACCGTCTACCTATTCCATTCATTGTTCTACTTGTCGAAATTTACAAATAATTACCGATAAAGGATTAACCATTGGGGCTCATTGTTCACTTAAACTTGAGGAACAACAAATTGGCGAATTTTACTGTTTGGATGCTTTGCATATATGTTTCTTAGACTATATAGAAGCAATATATACAAAGATTTCAACCGTCTACCTGTTCCATTCATTGTTCTACTTGTCGAAAATTACAAATAATTTCCGATAAAGATTAACCATTGGGTCTGATTGTTCACTTAAACTTGAAGACCAAGAAATTGGCAAATGGTATTGTTTGGATGCTTTGTGTACATCTTTTTTAGACTATATGGAAGCAATATATACAAAGATTTCAACCGTCAACTTGTTCCACTCTTTGTTCTACTTGTCGAAAGTTACAAATAATTTCCGATAAAGGATTAACCATTGGGCTCATTGTTCACTTAAACTTGAAGAACAAAAAATTGGCGAATTGTACTGTTTGGATGCTTTGCATATGTGTTTCTTAGACTATATAGAAGCAATATATACAAAGATTTCAACCGTCTACCTGTTCCATTCATTGTTCTACTTGTCGAAAATTACAAATAATTTCCGATAAAGGATTAACCATTGGGTCTGATTGTTCACTTAAACTTGAAGACCAAGAAATTGGCAAATGGTATTGTTTGGATGCTTTGCGTACATGTTTTTTAGACTATATGGAAGCAATATATACAAAGATTTCAACAGTGTACGTGTTCCAATCATTGTTCTACTTGTCGAAATTTACAAATAATTTCCTTTAAAGGATTAACAATGGGACTCGTTGTTCACTTAAACTTGAAGAACAATAAATTGGCGAATTGTACTGTTTGGATGCTTTGCATATATGTTTCTTAGACTATATAGAAGCAATATGTACAAAGATTTCAACCGTCTACCTGTTCCATTCATTGTTCTACTTGTCGAAAGTTACAAATAATTTCCGATAAAGGATTAACCATTGGGTCTGATTGTTCACTTAAACTTGAAGACCAAGAAATTGGCTAATGGTATTGTTTGGATGCTTTGCGTACATGTTTTTTAGACTATATAGAAGCAACATATACAAAGATTTCAACCGTCTACCTGTTCTATTCATTGTTCTACTTGTAGAAAGTTACAAATAATTTCCTTTAAAGGATTAACAATGTGGCTCGTAGTTCACTTAAACTTGAAGAACAAAAAATTGGCGAATTGTACTGTTTGGATGCTTTGCATATATGTTTCGTAGATTATATAGAAGCAATATATACAATTATTTCAACCGTCTACCTGATCCATTTATTGTTCTACTTGTCGAAATTTACAAATAATTTCCTTTAAAGGATTAACAATGTGGCTCGTAGTTCACTTAAACTTGAAGAACAAAAAATTTGGGGAAGTGTACTGTTTGGATGCTTTGCATATATGTTTCTTAGACTATTTAGAAGCAATATATAGAAAGATTTCACCCGCCTACCTGTTCCATTCATTGTTCTACTTGTCGAAAGTTACAAATAATTACCGATAAAGGATTAACCAAAGGGGCTCATTGTTCACTTAAACTTGAGGAACAGCAAATTGGCGAATTGTACTGTTTGGATGATTTGCATATATGTTTCTTAGACTATATAGAAGCAATATATACAAAGATTTCAACTGTCTACATGTGCCATTCATTGTTCTACTTTTCGAAAGTTACAAATAATTTCAGATAAAGGATTAACAATGTGTCTCATTGTTCACTTAAACTTGAAGAACAAAAAATTGGCGAATGGTACTGTTTGGATGCTTTGCATATATGTTTCTAAGACTATATAGACGCAATATATACAATTATTTCAACCGTCTACCTGATCCATTCATTGTTCTACTTGTCGAAAGTTACAAATAATTACCGATAAAGGATTAACCAAAGGGGCTCATTGTTCACTTAAACTTGAGGAACAACAAATTGGCGAATTGTACTGTTTGGATGCTTTGCATATATGTTTCTTAGACTATATAGAAGCAATATATACAAAGATTTCAACCGTCTACATGTTCCATTCATTGTTCTACTTTTCGAAAGTTACAAATAATTTCCGATAAAGGATTAACAATGAGTCTCATTGTTCACTTAAACTTGAAGAACAAAAAATTGGCGAATGGTACTGTTTGGATGCTTTGCATATATGTTTCGTAGATTATATAGAAGCAATATATACAATTATGTCAACCGTCTACCTGATCCATTTATTGTTCTACTTGTCGAAATTTACAAATAATTTCCTTTAAAGGATTAACAATGTGGCTCGTAGTTCACTTAAACTTGAAGAACAAAAAATTGGCGAATTTTACTGTTTGGATGCTTTGCATATATGTTTCTTAGACTATATAGAAGCAATATATACAAAGATTTCAACCGTCTACCTGTTCCATTCATTGTTCTACTTGTCGAAAGTTACAAATAATTTCCGATAAAGGATTAACCATTGGGGCTCATTGTTCACTTAAACTTGAGGAACAAAAAATTGGCGAATTGTACTGTTTGGATGCTTTGCATATATGTTTCTTAGACTATATGGAAGCAATATATACAATGATTTCAACCGTCTACCTATTCCATTCATTGTTCTACTTGTCGAAATTTACAAATAATTACCGATAAAGGATTAACCATTGGGGCTCATTGTTCACTTAAACTTGAGGAACAACAAATTGGCGAATTTTACTGTTTGGATGCTTTGCATATATGTTTCTTAGACTATATAGAAGCAATATATACAAAGATTTCAACCGTCTACCTGTTCCATTCATTGTTCTACTTGTCGAAAATTACAAATAATTTCCGATAAAGATTAACCATTGGGTCTGATTGTTCACTTAAACTTGAAGACCAAGAAATTGGCAAATGGTATTGTTTGGATGCTTTGTGTACATCTTTTTTAGACTATATGGAAGCAATATATACAAAGATTTCAACCGTCAACTTGTTCCACTCTTTGTTCTACTTGTCGAAAGTTACAAATAATTTCCGATAAAGGATTAACCATTGGGCTCATTGTTCACTTAAACTTGAAGAACAAAAAATTGGCGAATTGTACTGTTTGGATGCTTTGCATATGTGTTTCTTAGACTATATAGAAGCAATATATACAAAGATTTCAACCGTCTACCTGTTCCATTCATTGTTCTACTTGTCGAAAATTACAAATAATTTCCGATAAAGGATTAACCATTGGGTCTGATTGTTCACTTAAACTTGAAGACCAAGAAATTGGCAAATGGTATTGTTTGGATGCTTTGCGTACATGTTTTTTAGACTATATGGAAGCAATATATACAAAGATTTCAACAGTGTACGTGTTCCAATCATTGTTCTACTTGTCGAAATTTACAAATAATTTCCTTTAAAGGATTAACAATGGGACTCGTTGTTCACTTAAACTTGAAGAACAATAAATTGGCGAATTGTACTGTTTGGATGCTTTGCATATATGTTTCTTAGACTATATAGAAGCAATATGTACAAAGATTTCAACCGTCTACCTGTTCCATTCATTGTTCTACTTGTCGAAAGTTACAAATAATTTCCGATAAAGGATTAACCATTGGGTCTGATTGTTCACTTAAACTTGAAGACCAAGAAATTGGCTAATGGTATTGTTTGGATGCTTTGCGTACATGTTTTTTAGACTATATAGAAGCAACATATACAAAGATTTCAACCGTCTACCTGTTCTATTCATTGTTCTACTTGTAGAAAGTTACAAATAATTTCCTTTAAAGGATTAACAATGTGGCTCGTAGTTCACTTAAACTTGAAGAACAAAAAATTGGCGAATTGTACTGTTTGGATGCTTTGCATATATGTTTCGTAGATTATATAGAAGCAATATATACAATTATTTCAACCGTCTACCTGATCCATTTATTGTTCTACTTGTCGAAATTTACAAATAATTTCCTTTAAAGGATTAACAATGTGGCTCGTAGTTCACTTAAACTTGAAGAACAAAAAATTTGGGGAAGTGTACTGTTTGGATGCTTTGCATATATGTTTCTTAGACTATTTAGAAGCAATATATAGAAAGATTTCACCCGCCTACCTGTTCCATTCATTGTTCTACTTGTCGAAAGTTACAAATAATTACCGATAAAGGATTAACCAAAGGGGCTCATTGTTCACTTAAACTTGAGGAACAGCAAATTGGCGAATTGTACTGTTTGGATGATTTGCATATATGTTTCTTAGACTATATAGAAGCAATATATACAAAGATTTCAACTGTCTACATGTGCCATTCATTGTTCTACTTTTCGAAAGTTACAAATAATTTCAGATAAAGGATTAACAATGTGTCTCATTGTTCACTTAAACTTGAAGAACAAAAAATTGGCGAATGGTACTGTTTGGATGCTTTGCATATATGTTTCTAAGACTATATAGACGCAATATATACAATTATTTCAACCGTCTACCTGATCCATTCATTGTTCTACTTGTCGAAAGTTACAAATAATTACCGATAAAGGATTAACCAAAGGGGCTCATTGTTCACTTAAACTTGAGGAACAACAAATTGGCGAATTGTACTGTTTGGATGCTTTGCATATATGTTTCTTAGACTATATAGAAGCAATATATACAAAGATTTCAACCGTCTACATGTTCCATTCATTGTTCTACTTTTCGAAAGTTACAAATAATTTCCGATAAAGGATTAACAATGAGTCTCATTGTTCACTTAAACTTGAAGAACAAAAAATTGGCGAATGGTACTGTTTGGATGCTTTGCATATATGTTTCGTAGATTATATAGAAGCAATATATACAATTATGTCAACCGTCTACCTGATCCATTTATTGTTCTACTTGTCGAAATTTACAAATAATTTCCTTTAAAGGATTAACAATGTGGCTCGTAGTTCACTTAAACTTGAAGAACAAAAAATTGGCGAATTTTACTGTTTGGATGCTTTGCATATATGTTTCTTAGACTATATAGAAGCAATATATACAAAGATTTCAACCGTCTACCTGTTCCATTCATTGTTCTACTTGTCGAAAGTTACAAATAATTTCCGATAAAGGATTAACCATTGGGGCTCATTGTTCACTTAAACTTGAGGAACAAAAAATTGGCGAATTGTACTGTTTGGATGCTTTGCATATATGTTTCTTAGACTATATGGAAGCAATATATACAATGATTTCAACCGTCTACCTATTCCATTCATTGTTCTACTTGTCGAAATTTACAAATAATTACCGATAAAGGATTAACCATTGGGGCTCATTGTTCACTTAAACTTGAGGAACAACAAATTGGCGAATTGTACTGTTTGGACGCTATGCGTATATGTTTCTTAGACTATATAGAAGCAATATATACAAAGATTTCAACCGTCTACCTGTTCCATTCATTGTTCTACTTGTCGAAAGTTACAAATAATTTCCGATAAAGGATTAACAATGGGTCTCATTGTTCACATAAACTTGAAGAACAAAAAATTGGCGAAAGGTACTGTTTGGATGCTTTGCATATATGTTTCTAAGACTATATACACGCAATATATACAATTATTTCAACCGTCTACCTGATCCATTCATTGTTCTACTTGTCGAAAGTTACAAATAATTACCGATAAAGGATTAACCAAAGGGGCTCATTGTTCACTTAAACTTGAGGAACAACAAATTGGCGAATTGTACTGTTTGGATGCTTTGCATATATGTTTCTTAGACTATATAGAAGCAATATATACAAAGATTTCAACCGTCTACATGTTCCATTCATTGTTCTACTTGTCGAAAGTTACAAATAATTTCCGATAAAGGATTAACAATGGGTCTCATTGTTCACTTAAACATGAAGAACAAAAAATTGGCGAATGGTACTGTTTGGATGCTTTGCATATATGTTTCTAAGAATATATAGACGCAATATATACAAGGATTTCAACCGTCTACCTGTTCCAATCATTGTTCTACTTGTCGAAAGTTACAAATAATTTCCGATAAAGGATTAACAATGGGTCTCATTGTTCACTTAAACTTGAAGAACAAAAAATTGGCGAATGGTACTGTTTGGATGATTTGCATATATGTTTCTTAGACTATATGGAAGTAATATATACAAAGATTTCAACCGTCTACGTGTTCCAATCATTGTTCTACTTGTCGAAATTTACAAATAATTTCCTTTAAAGGATTAACAATGGGGCTCGTTGTTCAGTTAAACTTGAAGAACAAGAAATTGGCGAATTGTACTGTTTGGATGCTTTGCATATATGTTTCTTAGACTATATAGAAGCAATATATACAATGATTTCAACCGTCTACCTGTTCCATTCATTGTTCTACTTGTCGAAAGTTACAAATAATTTCCGATAAAGGATTAACCATTGGGGCTCATTGTTCACTTAAACTTGAGGAACAAAAAATTGGCGAATTGTACTGTTTGGATGCTTTGCATATATGTTTCTTAGACTATATGGAAGCAATATATACAATGATTTCAACCGTCTACCTATTCCATTCATTGTTCTACTTGTCGAAAGTTACAAATAATTACCGATAAAGGATTAACCATTGGGGCTCATTGTTCACTTAAACTTGAGGAACAAAAAATTGGCGAATTGTACTGTTTGGATGCTTTGCATATATGTTTCTTAGACTATATGGAAGCAATATATACAAAGATTTCAACCGTCTACGTGTTCCAATCATTGTTCTACTTGTAGAAAGTTACAAATAATTTCCATTTCATGATTATCAATGGGGCTCGCTGTTCACTTAAATTTGAAGATCAAAAAATTGGCGATTGTTACTGTTTAGAGGCTTTGCATATAGGTTTCGTGGACTATATAGAAGCAACATATACAAAGATTTCAACCGTCTACCTGTTCTATTCGTTGTTGTACTTGTCGAAAGTTACAAATAATTTCCGATAAAGGATTAACCATTGGGGCTCATTGTTCACTTAAACTTGAAGAACAAAAAATTGGCGAATTGTACTGTTTGGATGCTTTGCACATATGTTTCTTAGACTATATAGAAGCAATATATACAAAGTTTTCAACCGTCTACATGTTCCATTCATTGTTCTACTTGTCGAAAGTTACAAATAATTTCCGATAAAGGATTAACAATGGGTCTCATTTTACAAAGAAACTTGAAGAACAAAAAATTGGCGAATGGTACTGTTTGGATGCTTTGCATATATGTTTCTAAGACTATATAGACGCAATATATACAAGGATTTCAACCGTCTACCTGTACCATTCATTGTTCTACTTGTCGAAAGTTACAAATAATTACCGATAAAGGATTAACAATGGGTCTCATTGTTCACTTAAACTTGAAGAACAAAAAATTGGCGAATGGTACTGTTTGGATGATTTGCATATATGTTTCTTAGACTATATGGAAGTAATATATACAAAGATTTCAACCGTCTACGTGTTCCAATCATTGTTCTACTTGTCGAAATTTACAAATAATTTCCTTTAAAGGATTAACAATGGGGCTCGTTGTTCAGTTAAACTTGAAGAACAAGAAATTGGCGAATTGTACTGTTTGGATGCTTTGCATATATGTTTCTTAGACTATATAGAAGCAATATATACAATGATTTCAACCGTCTACCTGTTCCATTCATTGTTCTACTTGTCGAAAGTTACAAATAATTTCCGATAAAGGATTAACCATTGGGGCTCATTGTTCACTTAAACTTGAGGAACAAAAAATTAGCAAATTGTACTGTTTGGATGCTTTGCATATATGTTTCTTAGACTATATGGAAGCAATATATACAATGATTTCAACCGTCTACCTATTCCATTCATTGTTCTACTTGTCGAAAGTTACAAATAATTACCGATAAAGGATTAACCATTGGGGCTCATTGTTCACTTAAACTTGAGGAACAACAAATTGGCGAATTGTACTGTTTGGATGCTTTGCATATATGTTTCTTAGACTATATGGAAGCAATATATACAATGATTTCAACCGTCTACCTATTCCATTCATTGTTCTACTTGTCGAAAGTTACAAATAATTACCGATAAAGGATTAACCATTGGGGCTCATTGTTCACTTAAACTTGAGGAACAACAAATTGGCGAATTGTACTGTTTGGATGCTTTGCATATATGTTTCTTAGACTATATGGAAGCAATATATACAAAGATTTCAACCGTCTACCTGTTCCATTCATTGTTCTACTTGTCGAAAGTTACAAATAATTTCCGATAAAGGATTAACAATGGGGCTCATTGTTCACTTAAACTTGAAGGACAAAAAATTGGCGAATTGTACTGTTTGGATGCTTTGCATATATGTTTCTTAGACTATATGGAAGCAATATATACAAAGATTTCAACCGTCTACGTGTTCCAATCATTGTTCTACTTGTAGAAAGTTACAAATAATTTCCGATAAAGGTTTAACCATTGGGGCTCATTGTTCACTTAAACTTGAGGAACAAAAAATTGGCGAATTGTACTGTTTGGATGCTTTGCATATATGTTTCTTAGACTATATAGAAGCAATATATACAAAGATTTCAACCGTCTACCTGTTCCATTCATCGTTCTACTTGTCGAAAATTACAAATAATTTCCGATAAAGGATTAACCATTGGGGCTCGTTGTTCACTTAAACTTGAAGAACAATAAATTGGCGAATTGTACTGTTTGGCTGCTTTGCACATATGTTTCTCAGACTATATAGAAACAATATATACAAAGATTTCAACTGTCTACCTGTTCCATTCATTGTTATTCTTGTCGAAAGTTACAAATAATTTCCGATAAAGGTTTAACCATTGGGGCTCATTGTTCACTTAAACTTGAGGAACAAAAAATTGGCGAATTGTACTGTTTGGATACCTTGCATATATGTTTCTTAGACTATATAGAAGCAATATATACAAAGATTTCAACCGTCTACCTGTTCCATTCATTGTTCTACTTGTCGAAAGTTACAAATAATTTCCGATAAAGGATTAACAATGGGGCTCATTGTTCACTTAAACTTGAAGGACAAAAAACTGGCGAATTGTACTGTTTGGATGCTTTGCACGTATGTTTCTTAGACTATATAGAAGCAATATATACAAAGATTTCAACTGTCTACCTGTTCCATTCATTGTTCTACTTGTCGAAAGTTACAAATAATTTCCGATGAAGGATTAACCATTGGGGCTCATTGTTCACTTAAACTTGAGGAACAAAAAACTGGCGAATTGTACTGTTTGGACGCTATGCGTATATGTTTCTTAGACTATTTAGAAGCAATATATAGAAAGATTTCACCCGTCTACCTGTTCCATTCATTGTTCTACTTGTAGAAAGTTACAAATAATTTCCTTTAAAGGATTAACAATGCGGCTCGTAGTTCACTTAAACTTGAAGAACAAAACATTGGAGAATTGTACTGTTTGGATGCTTTGCATATATGTTTCGTAGATTATATAGAAGCAATATATACAATTATTTCAACCGTCTACCTGATCCATTCATTGTTCTACTTGTCGAAAGTTACAAATAATTTCCGATGAAGGATTAACCATTGGGGCTCATTGTTCACTTAAACTTGAGGAACAACAAATTGGCGAATTGTACTGTTTGGACGCTATGCGTATATGTTTCTTAGACTATATAGAAGCAATATATACAAAGATTTCAACCGTCTACCTGTTCCATTCATTGTTCTACTTGTCGAAAATTACAAATAATTTCCGATAAAGGATTAACCATTGGGGCTCGTTGTTCACTTAAACTTGAAGAACAATAAATTGGCGAATTGTACTGTTTGGATGCTTTGCACATATGTTTCTCAGACTATATAGAAACAATATATACAAAGATTTCAACTGTCTACCTGTTCCATTCATTGTTCTTCTTGTCGAAAGTTACAAATAATTTCCGATAAAGGTTTAACCATTGGGGCTCATTGTTCACTTAAACTTGAGGAACAAAAAATTGGCGAATTGTACTGTTTGGATACTTTGCATATATGTTTCTTAGACTATATAGAAGCAATATATACGAAGATTTCAACCGTCTACCTGTTCCATTCATTGTTCTACTTTTCGAAAGTTACAAATAATTTCCGATAAAGGATTAACAATGGGGCTCATTGTTCACTTAAACTTGAAGGACAAAAAACTGGCGAATTGTACTGTTTGGATGCTTTGCATATATGTTTCTTAGACTATATGGAAGCAATATATACAAAGATTTCAACCGTCTACGTGTTCCAATCATTGTTCTACTTGTAGAAAGTTACAATTAATTTCCGTTAAAGGATTAACAATGGGGCTCGTAGTTCACTTAAACTTGAAGAACAAAACATTGGCGAATTGTACTGTTTGGATGCTTTGCATATATGTTTCGTAGATTATATAGAAGCAATATATACAATTATTTCGACCGTCTACCTGATCCATTTATTGTTCTACTTGTCGAAATTTACAAATAATTTCCTTTAAAGGATTAACAATGTGGCTCGTAGTTCACTTAAACTTGAAGAACAAAAAATTTGGGGAAGTGTACTGTTTGGATGCTTTGCATATATGTTTCTAAGACTATATAGACGCAATATATACAATTATTTCAACCGTCTACCTGATCCATTCATTGTTCTACTTGTCGAAAGTTACAAATAATTACCGATAAAGGATTAACCATTGGGGCTCATTGTTCACTTTAACTTGAGGAACAAAAAATTGGCGAATTGTACTGTTTGGATGCTTTGCATATATGTTTCTTAGACTATATAGAAGCAATATATACAAAGATTTCAACCGTCTACATGTTCCATTCATTGTTCTACTTTTCGAAAGTTACAAATAATTTCCGATAAAGGATTAACAATGGGTCTCATTTTACAATGAAACTTGAAGAACAAAAAATTGGCGAATGGTACTGTTTGGATGCTTTGCATATATGTTTCTAAGACTATATAGACGCAATATATACAAGGATTTCAACCGTCTACCTGTACCATTCATTGTTCTACTTGTCGAAAGTTACAAATAATTACCGATAAAGGATTAACAATGGGTCTCATTGTTCACTTAAACTTGAAGAACAAAAAATTGGCGAATGGTACTGTTTGGATGATTTGCATATATGTTTCTTAGACTATATGGAAGTAATATATACAAAGATTTCAACCGTCTACGTGTTCCAATCATTGTTCTACTTGTCGAAATTTACAAATAATTTCCTTTAAAGGATTAACAATGGGGCTCGTTGTTCACTTAAACTTGAAGAACAAGAAATTGGCGAATTGTACTGTTTGGATGCTTTGCATATATGTTTCTTAGACTATATAGAAGCAATATATACAAAGATTTCAACTGTCTACCTGTTCCATTCATTGTTCTACTTGTCGAAAGTTACAAATAATTTCCGATAAAGGATTAACCATTGGGGCTCATTGTTCACTTAAACTTGAGGAACAAAAAATTGGCGAATTGTACTGTTTGGATGCTTTGCATATATGTTTCTTAGACTATTTAGAAGCAATATATAGAAACATTTCACCCGTCTACCTGTACTATTCATTGTTCTACTTGTAGAAAGTTACAAATAATTTCCTTTAAAGGATTAACAATGGGTCTCATTTTACAATGAAACTTGAAGAACAAAAAATTGGCGAATGGTTCTGTTTGGATGCTTTGCATATATGTTTCTAAGACTATATAGACGCAATATATACAATTATTTCAACCGTCTACCTGATCCATTCATTGTTCTACTTGTCGAAAGTTACAAATAATTACCGATAAAGGATTAACCATTGGGGCTTGTTGTTCACTTAAACTTGAGAACAATAAATTGGCGAATTGTACTGTTTGGATGCTTTGCACGTATGTTTCTTAGACTATATACAAGCAATATATACAAAGATTTCAACTGTCTACCTGTTCCATTCATTGTTCTACTTGTCGAAAGTTACAAATAATTTCCGATAAAGGATTAACCATTGGGGCTCATTGTTCACTTAAACTTGAGGAACAAAAAATTGGCGAATTGTACTGTTTGGATGCTTTGCATATATGTTTCTTAGACTATATAGACGCAATATATACAAGGATTTCAACCGTCTACCTGTTCCATTCATTGTTCTACTTGTCGAAAGTTACAAATAATTACCGATAAAGGATTAACCATTGGGGCTCATTGTTCACTTAAACTTGAAGAACAAAAAATTGGCGAATTGTACTGTTTGGATGCTTTGCATATATGTTTCTTAGACTATATAGAAGCAATATATACATTGATTTCAACCGTCTACCTGTTCCATTCATTGTTCTACTTGTCGAAAGTCACAAATAATTTCCTTTAAGGGATTAACAATGGGGCTCATGGTTTACTTAAACTTGAAGAACAACAAATTGGCGAATGGTACTGTTTGGATGCTTTGCATATATGTTTCTTAGACTATATGGAAGCAATATATACAATGATTTCAACCGTCTACCTGTTCCATTCATTGTTCTACTTGTCGACAGTTTCAAATAATTTCCGTTAAGGGATTAACAATGGGGATCGTAGTTTACTTAAACTTGAAGAACAAAAAATTGGCGAATTGTACTGTTTGGATGATTTGCAGATATGTTTCTTAGACTATATAGAAGCAATATATACAATGATTTCAACCGTCTACCTATTCCATTCATTGTTCTACTTGCCGAAATTTACAAATAATTTCCTTTAATGGATTAACAATGGGGCTCGTAGTTCACTTAAACTTGAAGAGCAAAAAATTGGCGAATTGTACTGTTTGGACGCTATGCATATATGTTTCTTAGACTATATAGAAGCAATATATACAATGATTTCAACAGTCTACCTATTCCATTCATTGTTCTACTTGTCGAAATTTACAAATAATTTCCTTTAAAGGATTAACAATGGGGCTCGTAGTTCACTTAAACTTGAAGAACAAAAAATTGGCGAATGGTACTGTTTGGATGCTTTGCATATATGTTTCTTAGACTATATAGAAGCAATATATACATTGATTTCAACCGTCTACCTGTTCCATTCATTGTTCTACTTGTCGAAAGTCACAAATAATTTCCTTTAAGGGATTAACAATGGGGATCGTAGTTCACTTAAACTTGAAGAACAAAAAATTGGCGAATGGTACTGTTTGGATGCTTTGCATATTTGTTTCGTAGACTATATAGAAGCAATATATACAATGATTTCAACCTTCTACATGATCCATTCATTATTCTACTTGTCGAAATTTACAAATAATTACCTTTAAAGGATTAACAATGGGGCTCGTAGTTCATTTAATCATGAAGATGAAATAATTGGCGAATTGTACTGTTTGGATGCTTTGCATATGTTTCTCTTAGATTATATAGAAGCAATATATACAATGATTTCAACCGTCTACCTGTTCCATTCATTGTTCTACTTGTCGCAAGTTACAAATAATTTCCTTTAAAGGATTAACAATGGGGCTCGTAGTTCACTTAAACTTGAAGAACAAAAAATTGGCGAATGGTACTGTTTGGATGATTTGCATATATGTTTCTTAGACTATATAGAAGCAATATATACATTGATTTCAACCGTCTACCTGTTCCACTCATTGTTCTACTTGTCGAAAATTACAAATAATTTCCGATAAAGGATTAACCATTGGGGCTCATTGTTCACTTAAACTTGAAGAACAAAAAATTGGCGAATGGTACTGTTTGGATGCTTTGCGTACATGTTTCTTAGACTGTATGGAAGCAATATATACAAAGATTTCAACCGTCTACGTGTTCCAATCATTGTTCTACTTGTCGAAATTTACAAATAATTTCCTTTAAAGGATTAACAATGGGGCTCGTTGTTCACTTAAACTTGACGAACAAAAAATTGGCGAATGGTACTGTTTGGATGCTTTGCATATATGTTTCTTAGACTATATAGAAGCAATATATACATTGATTTCAACCGTCTACCTGTTCCATTCATTGTTCTAGTTGTCGCAAGTTACAAATAATTTCCGTTAAAGGATTAACAATGGGGCTCGTAGTTCACTTAAACTTGAAGAGCAAAAAATTGGCGAATTGTACTGTTTGGACGCTTTGCATATATGTTTCTTAGACTATATAGAAGCAATATATACAATGATTTCAACAGTCTACCTATTCCATTCATTGTTCTACTTGTCGAAATTTACAAATAATTTCCTTTAAAGGATTAACAATGGGGCTCGTAGTTCACTTAAACTTGAAGAACAAAAAATTGGCGAATGGTACTGTTTGGATGCTTTGCATATTTGTTTCGTAGACTATATAGAAGCAATATATACAATGATTTCAACCTTCTACATGATCCATTCATTATTCTACTTGTCGAAATTTACAAATAATTACCTTTAAAGGATTAACAATGGGGCTCGTAGTTCATTTAATCATGAAGATGAAATAATTGGCGAATTGTACTGTTTGGATGCTTTGCATATGTTTCTCTTAGATTATATAGAAGCAATATATACAATGATTTCAACCGTCTACCTGTTCCATTCATTGTTCTACTTGTCGCAAGTTACAAATAATTTCCGTTAAAGTATTAACAATGGGGCTCGTAGTTCACTTAAACTTGAAGATCAAATAATTGGCGAATTGTACTGTTTGGATGATTTGCAGATATGTTTCTTAGACTATATAGAAGCAATATATACAATGATTTCAACAGTCTACCTGTTCCATTCATTGTTCTACTTGTCGAAAGTTACAAATAATTTCCTTTAAAGGATTAACAATGGGGCTCGTAGTTCACTTAAACTTGAAGAACAAAAAATTGGCGAATGGTACTGTTTGGATGCTTTGCATATATGTTTCTTAAACTATATAGAAGCAATATATACAAAGATTTCAACAGTCTAACTGTTCTATTCATTGTTCTACTTGTAGAAAGTTAGAAATAATTTCCCTTTCATGATTATCAATGGGGCTCGTAGTTCACTTAATCTTGAAGAACAAAAAATTGGCGAATGGTACTGTTTGGATGCTTTGCATATATGTTTCTTAGACTATATAGAAGCAATATATACAAAGATTTCAACAGTCATCCTGTTCCATTCATTGTTCTACTTGTCGAAAGTTACAAATAATTTCCGATAACGGATTAACCATTGGGGCTCATTGTTCACTTAAACTTGAAGAACAAAAAATTGGCGAATTGTACTGTTTGGATGCTTTGCATATATGTTTCTTATACTATATAGAAGCAATATATACAAAGATTTCAACCGTCTACCTGTTCCATTCACTGTTCTACTTGTCGAAAGTTACAAATAATTTCCGATAACGGATTAAGCATTGGGGCTCATTGTTCACTTAAACTTGAAGAACAAAAAATTGGCGAATTGTAGTGTTTGGATGCTTTGCCTATATGTTTCTTATACTATATAGAAGCAATATATACAAAGATTTCAACCGTCTACCTGTTTCATTCAATGTTCTACTAGTCGAAATTTACAAATAATTTCCTTTAAAGGATTAACAATGGGGCTCATGGTTTACTTAAACTTGAAGAACAACAAATTGGCGAATGGTACTGTTTGGATGCTTTGCATATATGTTTCTTAGACTATATGGAAGCAATATATACAATGATTTCAACCGTCTACCTGTTCCATTCATTGTTCTACTTGTCGACAGTTTCAAATAATTTCCGTTAAGGGATTAACAATGGGGATCGTAGTTTACTTAAACTTGAAGAACAAAAAATTGGCGAATTGTACTGTTTGGATGATTTGCAGATATGTTTCTTAGACTATATAGAAGCAATATATACAATGATTTCAACCGTCTACCTATTCCATTCATTGTTCTACTTGCCGAAATTTACAAATAATTTCCTTTAATGGATTAACAATGGGGCTCGTAGTTCACTTAAACTTGAAGAGCAAAAAATTGGCGAATTGTACTGTTTGGACGCTATGCATATATGTTTCTTAGACTATATAGAAGCAATATATACAATGATTTCAACAGTCTACCTATTCCATTCATTGTTCTACTTGTCGAAATTTACAAATAATTTCCTTTAAAGGATTAACAATGGGGCTCGTAGTTCACTTAAACTTGAAGAACAAAAAATTGGCGAATGGTACTGTTTGGATGCTTTGCATATATGTTTCTTAGACTATATAGAAGCAATATATACATTGATTTCAACCGTCTACCTGTTCCATTCATTGTTCTACTTGTCGAAAGTCACAAATAATTTCCTTTAAGGGATTAACAATGGGGATCGTAGTTTACTTAAACTTGAAGAACAAAAAATTGGCGAATGGTACTGTTTGGATGATTTGCATATATGTTTCTTAGACTATATAGAAGCAATAAATACATTGATTTCAACCGTCTACCTGTTCCACTCATTGTTCTACTTGTCGAAAATTACAAATAATTTCCGATAAAGGATTAACCATTGGGGCTCATTGTTCACTTAAACTTGAAGAACAAAAAATTGGCGAATGGTACTGTTTGGATGCTTTGCGTACATGTTTCTTAGACTGTATGGAAGCAATATATACAAAGATTTCAACCGTCTACGTGTTCCAATCATTGTTCTACTTGTCGAAATTTACAAATAATTTCCTTTAAAGGATTAACAATGGGGCTCGTTGTTCACTTAAACTTGACGAACAAAAAATTGGCGAATGGTACTGTTTGGATGCTTTGCATATATGTTTCTTAGACTATATAGAAGCAATATATACATTGATTTCAACCGTCTACCTGTTCCATTCATTGTTCTAGTTGTCGCAAGTTACAAATAATTTCCGTTAAAGGATTAACAATGGGGCTCGTAGTTCACTTAAACTTGAAGAGCAAAAAATTGGCGAATTGTACTGTTTGGACGCTTTGCATATATGTTTCTTAGACTATATAGAAGCAATATATACAATGATTTCAACAGTCTACCTATTCCATTCATTGTTCTACTTGTCGAAATTTACAAATAATTTCCTTTAAAGGATTAACAATGGGGCTCGTAGTTCACTTAAACTTGAAGAACAAAAAATTGGCGAATGGTACTGTTTGGATGCTTTGCATATATGTTTCTTAGACTATATAGAAGCAATATATACAATGATTTCAACCGTCTACATGATCCATTCATTGTTCTACTTGTCGAAATTTAGAAATAATTTCCTTTAAAGGATTAACAATGGGGCTCGTAGTTCACTTAAACTTGAAGAACAAAAAATTGGCGAATTGTACTGTTTGGATGCTTTGCATATATGTTTCTTAGGCTATATAGAAGCAATATATACAATGATTTCAACAGTCTACCTGTTCCATTCATTGTTCTACTTGTCGAAATTTACAAATAATTTCCTTTAAAGGATTAACAACGGGGCTCGTAGCTCACTTAAACTTGAAGAACAAAAAATTGGCGAATTGTACTGTTTGGACGCTTTGCATATATGTTTCTTAGACTATATAGAAGCAATATATACAATGATTTCAACAGTCTACCTATTCCATTCATTGTTCTACTTGTCGAAATTTACAAATAATTTCCTTTAAAGGATTAACAATGGGGCTCGTAGTTCACTTAAACTTGAAGAACAAAAAATTGGCGAATGGTACTGTTTGGATGCTTTGCATATTTGTTTCGTAGACTATATAGAAGCAATATATACAATGATTTCAACCTTCTACATGATCCATTCATTATTCTACTTGTCGAAATTTACAAATAATTACCTTTAAAGGATTAACAATGGGGCTCGTAGTTCATTTAATCATGAAGATGAAATAATTGGCGAATTGTACTGTTTGGATGCTTTGCATATGTTTCTCTTAGATTATATAGAAGCAATATATACAATGATTTCAACCGTCTACCTGTTCCATTCATTGTTCTACTTGTCGCAAGTTACAAATAATTTCCGTTAAAGTATTAACAATGGGGCTCGTAGTTCACTTAAACTTGAAGATCAAATAATTGGCGAATTGTACTGTTTGGATGATTTGCAGATATGTTTCTTAGACTATATAGAAGCAATATATACAATGATTTCAACAGTCTACCTGTTCCATTCATTGTTCTACTTGTCGAAAGTTACAAATAATTTCCTTTAAAGGATTAACAGTGGGGCTCGTAGTTCACTTAAACTTGAAGAACAAAAAATTGGCGAATGGTACTGTTTGGATGCTTTGCATATATGTTTCTTAAACTATATAGAAGCAATATATACAAAGATTTCAACAGTCTAACTGTTCTATTCATTGTTCTACTTGTAGAAAGTTAGAAATAATTTCCCTTTCATGATTATCAATGGGGCTCGTAGTTCACTTAATCTTGAAGAACAAAAAATTGGCGAATGGTACTGTTTGGATGCTTTGCATATATGTTTCTTAGACTATATAGAAGCAATATATACAAAGATTTCAACAGTCATCCTGTTCCATTCACTGTTCTACTTGTCGAAAGTTACAAATAATTTCCGATAACGGATTAAGCATTGGGGCTCATTGTTCACTTAAACTTGAAGAACAAAAAATTGGCGAATTGTAGTGTTTGGATGCTTTGCCTATATGTTTCTTATACTATATAGAAGCAATATATACAAAGATTTCAACCGTCTACCTGTTTCATTCAATGTTCTACTAGTCGAAATTTACAAATAATTTCCTTTAAAGGATTAACAATGGGGCTCATGGTTTACTTAAACTTGAAGAACAACAAATTGGCGAATGGTACTGTTTGGATGCTTTGCATATATGTTTCTTAGACTATATGGAAGCAATATATACAATGATTTCAACCGTCTACCTGTTCCATTCATTGTTCTACTTGTCGACAGTTTCAAATAATTTCCGTTAAGGGATTAACAATGGGGATCGTAGTTTACTTAAACTTGAAGAACAAAAAATTGGCGAATTGTACTGTTTGGATGATTTGCAGATATGTTTCTTAGACTATATAGAAGCAATATATACAATGATTTCAACCGTCTACCTATTCCATTCATTGTTCTACTTGCCGAAATTTACAAATAATTTCCTTTAATGGATTAACAATGGGGCTCGTAGTTCACTTAAACTTGAAGAGCAAAAAATTGGCGAATTGTACTGTTTGGACGCTATGCATATATGTTTCTTAGACTATATAGAAGCAATATATACAATGATTTCAACAGTCTACCTATTCCATTCATTGTTCTACTTGTCGAAATTTACAAATAATTTCCTTTAAAGGATTAACAATGGGGCTCGTAGTTCACTTAAACTTGAAGAACAAAAAATTGGCGAATGGTACTGTTTGGATGCTTTGCATATATGTTTCTTAGACTATATAGAAGCAATATATACATTGATTTCAACCGTCTACCTGTTCCATTCATTGTTCTACTTGTCGAAAGTCACAAATAATTTCCTTTAAGGGATTAACAATGGGGATCGTAGTTTACTTAAACTTGAAGAACAAAAAATTGGCGAATGGTACTGTTTGGATGATTTGCATATATGTTTCTTAGACTATATAGAAGCAATATATACATTGATTTCAACCGTCTACCTGTTCCACTCATTGTTCTACTTGTCGAAAATTACAAATAATTTCCGATAAAGGATTAACCATTGGGGCTCATTGTTCACTTAAACTTGAAGAACAAAAAATTGGCGAATGGTACTGTTTGGATGCTTTGCGTACATGTTTCTTAGACTGTATGGAAGCAATATATACAAAGATTTCAACCGTCTACGTGTTCCAATCATTGTTCTACTTGTCGAAATTTACAAATAACTTCCTTTAAAGGATTAACAATGGGGCTCGTTGTTCACTTAAACTTGACGAACAAAAAATTGGCGAATGGTACTGTTTGGATGCTTTGCATATATGTTTCTTAGACTATATAGAAGCAATATATACATTGATTTCAACCGTCTACCTGTTCCATTCATTGTTCTAGTTGTCGCAAGTTACAAATAATTTCCGTTAAAGGATTAACAATGGGGCTCGTAGTTCACTTAAACTTGAAGAGCAAAAAATTGGCGAATTGTACTGTTTGGACGCTTTGCATATATGTTTCTTAGACTATATAGAAGCAATATATACAATGATTTCAACAGTCTACCTATTCCATTCATTGTTCTACTTGTCGAAAGTTACAAATAATTTCCGATAAAGGATTAACAATGGGGCTCGTAGTTCACTTAAACTTGAAGAGCAAAAAATTGGCGAATTGTACTGTTTGGACGCTTTGCATATATGTTTCTTAGACTATATAGAAGCAATATATACAATGATTTCAACCGTCTACATGATCCATTCATTGTTCTACTTGTCGAAATTTAGAAATAATTTCCTTTAAAGGATTAACAATGGGGCTCGTAGTTCACTTAAACTTGAAGAACAAAAAATTGGCGAATTGTACTGTTTGGATGCTTTGCATATATGTTTCTTAGGCTATATAGAAGCAATATATACAATGATTTCAACAGTCTACCTGTTCCATTCATTGTTCTACTTGTCGAAATTTACAAATAATTTCCTTTAAAGGATTAACAACGGGGCTCGTAGTTCACTTAAACTTGAAGAACAAAAAATTGGCGAATGGTACTGTTTGGATGCTTTGCATATATGTTTCTTAGATTATATAGAAGCAATATATACAATGATTTCAACCGTCTACATGATCCATTCATTGTTCTACTTGTCGAAATTTAGAAATAATTTCCTTTAAAGGATTAACAATGGGGCTCGTAGTTCACTTAAACTTGAAGAACAAAAAATTGGCGAATTGTACTGTTTAGATGCTTTGCATATAGGTTTCGTAGACTATATAGAAGCAACATATTCAAATATTTCAACCGTCTACCTGTTCTATTCATTGTTCTACTTGTCGAAAGTTACAAATAATTTCCGATAAAGGATTAACCATTGGGGCTCATTGTTCACTTAAACTTGAAAAACAAAAAATTGGCGAATTGTACTGTTTGGATGCTTTGCATATATGTTTCTTAGACTATATGGGAGCAATATATACAATGATTTCAACCGTCTACCTATTCCATTCATTGTTCTACTTGTCGAAATTTACAAATAATTTCCTTTAAAGGATTAACAATGGGGCTCGTTGTACACTTAAACTTGAAGAACAATAAATTGGCGAATTGTACTGTTTGGATGCTTTGCATATATGTTTCTTAGACTATATAGAAGCAATATATACAAAGAATTCAACCGTCTACGTGTTCCAATCATTGTTCTACTTCTCGAAATTTAGAACTAATTTCCTTTAAAGGATTAAAAATGGGGCCCGTAGTTCACTTAAACTTGAAGAACAAAAAATTGGCGAATTGTACTGTTTGGATGCTTTGCATATATGTTTCTTAGACTATATGGAAGCAATATATACAATGATTTCAAGCGTCTACCTATTCCATTCATTGTTCTACTTGTCGAAAGTTACAAATAATTTCCGATAACGGATTAACCATTGGGTCTCATTGTTCACTTAAACTTGAAGAACAAAAAATTGGCGAATTGTACTGTTTGGATGCTTTGCATATATGTTTCTTAGACTATTTAGAAGCAATATATAGAAAGATTTCACCCGTCTACCTGTTCTATTCATTGTTCTACTTGTAGAAAGTTACAAATAATTTCCGTTTCATGATTATCAATGTGGCTCGTTGTTCACTTAAACTTGAAGAACAAAAAATTGGCGAATGGTACAGTTTTGATGGTTTGCATATATGTTTCTTAGATTATATAGAAGCAATATATACAAAGATTTCAACCGTCTACCTGTTCCATTCATTGTTCTACTTGTCGAAAATTACAAATAATTTCCGATAAAGGATTAACCATTGGGGCTCATTGTTCACTTAAACTTGAAGAACAAAAAATTGGCGAATGGTACTGTTTGGATGCTTTGCGTACATGTTTCTTAGACTGTATGGAAGCAATATATACAAAGATTTCAACCGTCTACGTGTTCCAATCATTGTTCTACTTGTCGAAATTTACAAATAATTTCCGATAAAGGATTAACCATTGGGGCTCATTGTTCACTTAAACTTGAAGAACAAAAAATTGGCGAATGGTACTGTTTGGATGCTTTGCGTACATGTTTCTTAGACTATATGGAAGCAATATATACAAGATTTCAACCGTCTACGTGTTCCAATCATTGATCTACTTGTCGAAATTTACAAATAATTTCCATTTCATGATTATCAATGGGGCTCGCTGTTCACTTAAACTTGAAGATCAAAAAATTGGCGATTGTTACTGTTTAGATGCTTTGCATATAGGTTTCTTCGACTATATAGAAGCAACATATACAAAGATTTCAACCGTCTACCTGTTCTATTCATTGTTCTACTTGTAGAAAGTTACAAATAATTTCCGTTTCATGATTATCAATGGGGCTCGCTGTTCACTTAAACTTGAAGAACAAAAAATTGGCGAATTGTACTGTTTGGAGGCTTTGCATATATGTTTCTTAGACTATATGGAAGCAATATATACAAGGATTTCAACCGTCTACCTGTTCCATTCATTGTTCTACTTGTCGAAAGTTACAAATAATTACCGATAAAGGATTAACCATTGGGGCTCATTGATCACTTACACTTGAAGAACAAAAAATTGGCGAATTGTACTGTTTGGTTGCTTTCCATATATGTTTCTTAGACTATTTAGAAGCAATATATAGAAAGATTTCACCCGTCTACCTGTACTATTCATTGTTCTACTTGTAGAAAGTTACAAATAATTTCCATTTCATGATTATCAATGGGGCTCGCTGTTCACTTAAACTTGAAGATCAAAAAATTGGCGATTGTTACCGTTTAGATGCTTTGCATATATGTTTCTTAGACTATATAGAAGCAATGTATACAAAGAATTCAACCGTCTACCTGTTCCATTCATTGTTCTACTTGTCGAAAGTTACAAATAATTACCGATAAAGGATTAACCATTGGGGCTCATTGTTCACTTAAACTTGAAGATCAAAAAATTGGCAATTGTTACTGTTTAGATGCTTTGCATATAGGTTTCGTAGACTATATAGAAGCAACATATACAAAGATTTCAACCGTCTACCTGTTCTATTCATTGTTCTACTTGTCGAAAATTACAAATAATTTCCGATAAAGGATTAACCATTGGGTCTCATTGTTCACTTAAACTTGAAGACCAAAAAATTGGCAAATGGTATTGTTTGGATGCTTTGCGTACATGTTTCTTAGACTATATGGAAGCAATATATACAAAGATTTCAACCGTCTACGTGTTTCAATCATTGTTCTACTTGTCGAAATTTACAAATAATTTCATTTAAAGGATTAACAATGAGGCTCGTTGTTCACTTAAACTTGAAGAACAAGAAATTCGCGAATTGTACTGTTTGGATGCTTTGCATATATGTTTCTTAGACTATATAGAAGCAATATATACAATGATTTCAACCGTCTACCTGTTCCATTCATTGTTCTACTTGTCGAAATTAACAAATAATTTCCTTTAAAGGATTAACAATGGGGCTCGTAGTTCACTTAAACTTGAAGAACAAAAAATTGGCGAATTGTACTGTTTGGATGCTTTGCATATATGTTTCTTAGACTATTTAGAAGCAATATATAGAAAGATTTCAACCGTCTACCTGTACTATTCATTGTTCTACTTGTAGAAAGTTACAAATAATTTCCATTTCATGATTATCAATGGGGCTCGCTGTTCACTTAAACTTGAAGATCAAAAAATTGGCGATTGTTACTGTTTAGATGCTTTGCATATAGGTTTCGTAGACTATATAGAAGCAACATATTCAAAGATTTCAACCGTCTACCTGTTCTATTCATTGTTCTACTTGTCGAAAGTTACAAATAATTTCCGATAAAGGATTAACCATTGGGGCTCATTGTTCACTTAATCTTGAAAAACAAAAAATTGGCGAATTGTACTGTTTGGATGCTTTGCATATATGTTTCTTAGACTATATGGGAGCAATATATACAATGATTTCAACCGTCTACCTATTCCATTCATTGTTCTACTTGTCGAAATTTACAAATAATTTCCTTTAAAGGATTAACAATGGGGCTCGTTGTACACTTAAACTTGAAGAACAATAAATTGGCGAATTGTACTGTTTGGATGCTTTGCATATATGTTTCTTAGACTATATAGAAGCAATATATACAAAGAATTCAACCGTCTACGTGTTCCAATCATTGTTCTACTTCTCGAAATTTAGAACTAATTTCCTTTAAAGGATTAAAAATGGGGCCCGTAGTTCACTTAAACTTGAAGAACAAAAAATTGGCGGATTGTACTGTTTGGATGCTTTGCATATATGTTTCTTAGACTATATGGAAGCAATATATACAATGATTTCAATCGTCTACCTATTCCATTCATTGTTCTACTTGTGGAAAGTTACAAATAATTTCCGATAACGGATTAACCATTGGGTCTCATTGTTCACTTAAACTTGAAGAACAAAAAATTGGCGAATTGTACTGTTTGGATGCTTTGCATATATGTTTCTTAGACTATTTAGAAGCAATATATAGAAAGATTTCACCCGTCTACCTGTTCTATTCATTGTTCTACTTGTAGAAAGTTACAAATAATTTCCGTTTCATGATTATCAATGTGGCTCGTTGTTCACTTAAACTTGAAGAACAAAAAATTGGCGAATGGTACAGTTTTGATGGTTTGCATATATGTTTCTTAGATTATATAGAAGCAATATATACAAAGATTTCAACCGTCTACCTGTTCCATTCATTGTTCTACTTGTCGAAAATTACAAATAATTTCCGATAAAGGATTAACCATTGGGGCTCATTGTTCACTTAAACTTGAAGAACAAAAAATTGGCGAATGGTACTGTTTGGATGCTTTGCGTACATGTTTCTTAGACTGTATGGAAGCAATATATACAAAGATTTCAACCGTCTACGTGTTCCAATCATTGTTCTACTTGTCGAAATTTACAAATAATTTCCTTTAAAGGATTAACAATGGGGCTCGTTGTTCACTTAAACTTGACGAACAAAAAATTGGCGAATGGTACTGTTTGGATGCTTTGCATATATGTTTCTAAGACTATATAGAAGCAATATATACATTGATTTCAACCGTCTACCTGTTCCATTCATTGTTCTACTTGTCGAAAGTTACAAATAATTACCGATAAAGGATTAACCATTGGGGCTCATTGTTCACTTAAACTTGAAGATCAAAAAATTGGCGATTGTTACTGTTTAGATGCTTTGCATATAGGTTTCGTAGACTATATAGAAGCAACATATACAAAGATTTCAACCGTCTACCTGTTCTATTCATTGTTCTACTTGTCGAAAATTACAAATAATTTCCGATAAAGGATTAACCATTGGGTCTCATTGTTCACTTAAACTTGAAGACCAAAAAATTGGCAAATGGTATTGTTTGGATGCTTTGCGTACATGTTTCTTAGACTATATGGAAGCAATATATACAAAGATTTCAACCGTCTACGTGTTCCAATCATTGTTCTACTTGTCGAAATTTACAAATAATTTCATTTAAAGGATTAACAATGAGGCTCGTTGTTCACTTAAACTTGAAGAACAAGAAATTCGCGAATTGTACTGTTTGGATGCTTTGCATATATGTTTCTTAGACTATATAGAAGCAATATATACAATGATTTCAACCGTCTACCTGTTCCATTCATTGTTCTACTTGTCGAAATTAACAAATAATTTCCTTTAAAGGATTAACAATGGGGCTCGTAGTTCACTTAAACTTGAAGAACAAAAAATTGGCGAATTGTACTGTTTGGATGCTTTGCATATATGTTTCTTAGACTATTTAGAAGCAATATATAGAAAGATTTCAACCGTCTACCTGTACTATTCATTGTTCTACTTGTAGAAAGTTACAAATAATTTCCATTTCATGATTATCAATGGGGCTCGCTGTTCACTTAAACTTGAAGATCAAAAAATTGGCGATTGTTACTGTTTAGATGCTTTGCATATAGGTTTCGTAGACTATATAGAAGCAACATATTCAAAGATTTCAACCGTCTACCTGTTCTATTCATTGTTCTACTTGTCGAAAGTTACAAATAATTTCCGATAAAGGATTAACCATTGGGGCTCATTGTTCACTTAAACTTGAAAAACAAAAAATTGGCGAATTGTACTGTTTGGATGCTTTGCATATATGTTTCTTAGACTATATGGGAGCAATATATACAATGATTTCAACCGTCTACCTATTCCATTCATTGTTCTACTTGTCGAAATTTACAAATAATTTCCTTTAAAGGATTAACAATGGGGCTCGTTGTACACTTAAACTTGAAGAACAATAAATTGGCGAATTGTACTGTTTGGATGCTTTGCATATATGTTTCTTAGACTATATAGAAGCAATATATACAAAGAATTCAACCGTCTACGTGTTCCAATCATTGTTCTACTTCTCAAAATTTAGAACTAATTTCCTTTAAAGGATTAAAAATGGGGCCCGTAGTTCACTTAAACTTGAAGAACAAAAAATTGGCGAATTGTACTGTTTGGATGCTTTGCATATATGTTTCTTAGACTATATGGAAGCAATATATACAATGATTTCAATCGTTTACCTATTCCATTCATTGTTCTACTTGTCGAAAGTTACAAATAATTTCCGATAACGGATTAACCATTGGGTCTCATTGTTCACTTAAACTTGAAGAACAAAAAATTGGCGAATTGTACTGTTTGGATGCTTTGCATATATGTTTCTTAGACTATTTAGAAGCAATATATAGAAAGATTTCACCCGTCTACCTGTTCTATTCATTGTTCTACTTGTAGAAAGTTACAAATAATTTCCGTTTCATGATTATCAATGTGGCTCGTTGTTCACTTAAACTTGAAGAACAAAAAATTGGCGAATGGTACAGTTTTGATGGTTTGCATATATGTTTCTTAGATTATATAGAAGCAATATATACAAAGATTTCAACCGTCTACCTGTTCCATTCATTGTTCTACTTGTCGAAAATTACAAATAATTTCCGATAAAGGATTAACCATTGGGGCTCATTGTTCACTTAAACTTGAAGAACAAAAAATTGGCGAATGGTACTGTTTGGATGCTTTGCGTACATGTTTCTTAGACTGTATGGAAGCAATATATACAAAGATTTCAACCGTCTACGTGTTCCAATCATTGTTCTACTTGTCGAAATTTACAAATAATTTCCTTTAAAGGATTAACAATGGGGCTCGTTGTTCACTTAAACTTGACGAACAAAAAATTGGCGAATGGTACTGTTTGGATGCTTTGCATATATGTTTCTAAGACTATATAGAAGCAATATATACATTGATTTCAACCGTCTACCTGTTCCATTCATTGTTCTACTTGTCGCAAGTTACAAATAATTTCCGTTAAAGGATTAACAATGGGGCTCGTAGTTCACTTAAACTTGAAGAGCAAAAAATTGGCGAATTGTACTGTTTGGACGCTTTGCATATATGTTTCTTAGACTATATAGAAGCAATATATACAATGATTTCAACAGTCTACCTATTCCATTCATTGTTCTACTTGTCGAAATTTACAAATAATTTCCTTTAAAGGATTAACAATGGGGCTCGTAGTTCACTTAAACTTGAAGAACAAAAAATTGGCGAATGGTACTGTTTGGATGCTTTGCATATATGTTTCTTAGACTATATAGAAGCAATATATACAATGATTTCAACAGTCTACCTATTCCATTCATTGTTCTACTTGTCGAAAGTTACAAATAATTTCCGATAAAGGATTAACAATGGGGCTCCTAGTTCACTTAAACTTGAAGAGCAAAAAATTGGCGAATTGTACTGTTTGGACGCTTTGCATATATGTTTCTTAGACTATATAGAAGCAATATATACAATGATTTCAACCGTCTACATGATCCATTCATTGTTCTACTTGTCGAAATTTAGAAATAATTTCCTTTAAAGGATTAACAATGGGGCTCGTAGTTCACTTAAACTTGAAGAACAAAAAATTGGCGAATTGTACTGTTTGGATGCTTTGCATATATGTTTCTTGGACTATATAGAAGCAATATATACAATGATTTCAACAGTCTACCTGTTCCATTCATTGTTCTACTTGTCGAAATTTACAAAAAATTTCCTTTAAAGGATTAACAACGGGGCTCGTAGTTCACTTAAACTTGAAGAACAAAAAATTGGCGAATGGTACTGTTTGGATGCTTTGCATATATGTTTCTTAGATTATATAGAAGCAATATATACAAAGATTTCAACCGTCTACCTGTTCCATTCATTGTTCTACTTGTCGAAAGTTACAAATAATTTCCTTTAAAGGATTAACAATGGGGCTCGTAATTCACTTAAACTTGAAGAACAAAAAATTGGCGAATGGTACTGTTTGGATGCTTTGCATATATGTTTCGTAGACTATATAGAAGCAATATATACAATGATTTCAACCGTCTACATGATCCATTCATTGTTCTACTTGTCGAAATTTAGAAATAATTTCCTTTAAAGGATTAACAATGGGGCTCGTAGTTCACTTAAACTTGAAGAACAAAAAATTGGCGAATTGTACTGTTTGGATGCTTTCCATATATGTTTCTTAGACTATTTAGAAGCAATATATAGAAAGATTTCACCCGTCTACCTGTACTATTCATTGTTCTACTTGTAGAAAGTTACAAATAATTTCCATTTCATGATTATCAATGGGGCTCGCTGTTCACTTAAACTTGAAGATAAAAAAATTGGCGATTGTTACTGTTTAGATGCTTTGCATATATGTTTCTTAGATTATATAGAAGCAATATATACAAAGATTTCAACCGTCTACCTGTTCCATTCATTGTTCTACTTGTCGAAAGTTACAAATAATTACCGATAAAGGATTAACCATTGGGGCTCATTGTTCACTTAAACTTGAAGATCAAAAAATTGGCGATTGTTACTGTTTAGATGCTTTGCATATAGGTTTCGTAGACTATATAGAAGCAACATATACAAAGATTTCAACCGTCTACCTGTTCTATTCATTGTTCTACTTGTCGAAAATTACAAATAATTTCCGATAAAGGATTAACCATTGGGTCTCATTGTTCACTTAAACTTGAAGACCAAAAAATTGGCAAATGGTATTGTTTGGATGCTTTGCGTACATGTTTCTTAGACTATATGGAAGCAATATATACCAAGATTTCAACCGTCTACGTGTTCCAATCATTGTTCTACTTGTCGAAATTTACAAATAATTTCATTTAAAGGATTAACAATGAGGCTCGTTGTTCACTTAAACTTGAAGAACAAGAAATTCGCGAATTGTACTGTTTGGATGCTTTGCATATATGTTTCTTAGACTATATAGAAGCAATATATACAATGATTTCAACCGTCTACCTGTTCCATTCATTGTTCTACTTGTCGAAATTAACAAATAATTTCCTTTAAAGGATTAACAATGGGGCTCGTAGTTCACTTAAACTTGAAGAACAAAAAATTGGCGAATTGTACTGTTTGGATGCTTTGCATATATGTTTCTTAGACTATTTAGAAGCAATATATAGAAAGATTTCACCCGTCTACCTGTTCTATTCATTGTTCTACTTGTAGAAAGTTACAAATAATTTCCGTTTCATGATTATCAATGTGGCTCGTTGTTCACTTAAACTTGAAGAACAAAAAATTGGCGAATGGTACAGTTTTGATGGTTTGCATATATGTTTCTTAGATTATATAGAAGCAATATATACAAAGATTTCAACCGTCTACCTGTTCCATTCATTGTTCTACTTGTCGAAAATTACAAATAATTTCCGATAAAGGATTAACCATTGGGGCTCATTGTTCACTTAAACTTGAAGAACAAAAAATTGGCGAATGGTACTGTTTGGATGCTTTGCGTACATGTTTCTTAGACTGTATGGAAGCAATATATACAAAGATTTCAACCGTCTACGTGTTCCAATCATTGTTCTACTTGTCGAAATTTACAAATAATTTCCTTTAAAGGATTAACAATGGGGCTCGTTGTTCACTTAAACTTGACGAACAAAAAATTGGCGAATGGTACTGTTTGGATGCTTTGCATATATGTTTCTAAGACTATATAGAAGCAATATATACATTGATTTCAACCGTCTACCTGTTCCATTCATTGTTCTACTTGTCGCAAGTTACAAATAATTTCCGTTAAAGGATTAACAATGGGGCTCGTAGTTCACTTAAACTTGAAGAGCAAAAAATTGGCGAATTGTACTGTTTGGACGCTTTGCATATATGTTTCTTAGACTATATAGAAGCAATATATACAATGATTTCAACAGTCTACCTATTCCATTCATTGTTCTACTTGTCGAAATTTACAAATAATTTCCTTTAAAGGATTAACAATGGGGCTCGTAGTTCACTTAAACTTGAAGAACAAAAAATTGGCGAATGGTACTGTTTGGATGCTTTGCATATATGTTTCTTAGACTATATAGAAGCAATATATACAATGATTTCAACAGTCTACCTATTCCATTCATTGTTCTACTTGTCGAAAGTTACAAATAATTTCCGATAAAGGATTAACAATGGGGCTCCTAGTTCACTTAAACTTGAAGAGCAAAAAATTGGCGAATTGTACTGTTTGGACGCTTTGCATATATGTTTCTTAGACTATATAGAAGCAATATATACAATGATTTCAACCGTCTACATGATCCATTCATTGTTCTACTTGTCGAAATTTAGAAATAATTTCCTTTAAAGGATTAACAATGGGGCTCGTAGTTCACTTAAACTTGAAGAGCAAAAAATTGGCGACTTGTACTGTTTGGACGCTTTGCATATATGTTTCTTAGACTATATAGAAGCAATATATACAATGATTTCAACAGTCTACCTATTCCATTCATTGTTCTACTTGTCGAAATTTACAAATAATTTCCTTTAAAGGATTAACAATGGGGCTCGTAGTTCACTTAAACTTGAAGAACAAAAAATTGGCGAATGGTACTGTTTGGATGCTTTGCATATATGTTTCTTAGACTATATAGAAGCAATGTATACAAAGAATTCAACCGTCTACCTGTTCCATTCATTGTTCTACTTGTCGAAAGTTACAAATAATTACCGATAAAGGATTAACCATTGGGGCTCATTGTTCACTTAAACTTGAAGATCAAAAAATTGGCGATTGTTACTGTTTAGATGCTTTGCATATAGGTTTCGTAGACTATATAGAAGCAACATATACAAAGATTTCAACCGTCTACCTGTTCTATTCATTGTTCTACTTGTCGAAAATTACAAATAATTTCCGATAAAGGATTAACCATTGGGTCTCATTGTTCACTTAAACTTGAAGACCAAAAAATTGGCAAATGGTATTGTTTGGATGCTTTGCGTACATGTTTCTTAGACTATATAGAAGCAATGTATACAAAGAATTCAACCGTCTACCTGTTCCATTCATTGTTCTACTTGTCGAAAGTTACAAATAATTACCGATAAAGGATTAACCATTGGGGCTCATTGTTCACTTAAACTTGAAGATCAAAAAATTGGCGATTGTTACTGTTTAGATGCTTTGCATATAGGTTTCGTAGACTATATGGAAGCAATATATACAAAGATTTCAACCGTCTACGTGTTCCAATCATTGTTCTACTTGTCGAAATTTACAAATAATTTCATTTAAAGGATTAACAATGAGGCTCGTTGTTCACTTAAACTTGAAGAACAAGAAATTCGCGAATTGTACTGTTTGGATGCTTTGCATATATGTTTCTTAGACTATATAGAAGCAATATATACAATGATTTCAACCGTCTACCTGTTCCATTCATTGTTCTACTTGTCGAAATTAACAAATAATTTCCTTTAAAGGATTAACAATGGGGCTCGTAGTTCACTTAAACTTGAAGAACAAAAAATTGGCGAATTGTACTGTTTGGATTCTTTGCATATATGTTTCTTAGACTATTTAGAAGCAATATATAGAAAGATTTCAACCGTCTACCTGTACTATTCATTGTTCTACTTGTAGAAAGTTACAAATAATTTCCATTTCATGATTATCAATGGGGCTCGCTGTTCACTTAAACTTGAAGATCAAAAAATTGGCGATTGTTACTGTTTAGATGCTTTGCATATAGGTTTCGTAGACTATATAGAAGCAACATATTCAAAGATTTCAACCGTCTACCTGTTCTATTCATTGTTCTACTTGTCGAAAGTTACAAATAATTTCCGATAAAGGATTAACCATTGGGGCTCATTGTTCACTTAAACTTGAAAAACAAAAAATTGGCGAATTGTACTGTTTGGATGCTTTGCATATATGTTTCTTAGACTATATGGGAGCAATATATACAATGATTTCAACCGTCTACCTATTCCATTCATTGTTCTACTTGTCGAAATTTACAAATAATTTCCTTTAAAGGATTAACAATGGGGCTCGTTGTACACTTAAACTTGAAGAACAATAAATTGGCGAATTGTACTGTTTGGATGCTTTGCATATATGTTTCTTATACTATATAGAAGCAATATATACAAAGAATTCAACCGTCTACGTGTTCCAATCATTGTTCTACTTCTCGAAATTTAGAACTAATTTCCTTTAAAGGATTAAAAATGGGGCCCGTAGTTCACTTAAACTTGAAGAACAAAAAATTGGCGAATTGTACTGTTTGGATGCTTTGCATATATGTTTCTTAGACTATATGGAAGCAATATATACAATGATTTCAATCGTCTACCTATTCGATTCATTGTTCTACTTGTCGAAAGTTACAAATAATTTCCGATAACGGATTAACCATTGGGTCTCATTGTTCACTTAAACTTGAAGAACAAAAAATTGGCGAATTGTACTGTTTGGATGCTTTGCATATATGTTTCTTAGACTATTTAGAAGCAATATATAGAAAGATTTCACCCGTCTACCTGTTCTATTCATTGTTCTACTTGTAGAAAGTTACAAATAATTTCCGTTTCATGATTATCAATGTGGCTCGTTGTTCACTTAAACTTGAAGAACAAAAAATTGGCGAATGGTACAGTTTTGATGGTTTGCATATATGTTTCTTAGATTATATAGAAGCAATATATACAAAGATTTCAACCGTCTACCTGTTCCATTCATTGTTCTACTTGTCGAAAATTACAAATAATTTCCGATAAAGGATTAACCATTGGGGCTCATTGTTCACTTAAACTTGAAGAACAAAAAATTGGCGAATGGTACTGTTTGGATGCTTTGCGTACATGTTTCTTAGACTGTATGGAAGCAATATATACAAAGATTTCAACCGTCTACGTGTTCCAATCATTGTTCTACTTGTCGAAATTTACAAATAATTTCCTTTAAAGGATTAACAATGGGGCTCGTTGTTCACTTAAACTTGACGAACAAAAAATTGGCGAATGGTACTGTTTGGATGCTTTGCATATATGTTTCTAAGACTATATAGAAGCAATATATACATTGATTTCAACCGTCTACCTGTTCCATTCATTGTTCTACTTGTCGCAAGTTACAAATAATTTCCGTTAAAGGATTAACAATGGGGCTCGTAGTTCACTTAAACTTGAAGAGCAAAAAATTGGCGAATTGTACTGTTTGGACGCTTTGCATATATGTTTCTTAGACTATATAGAAGCAATATATACAATGATTTCAACAGTCTACCTATTCCATTCATTGTTCTACTTGTCGAAATTTACAAATAATTTCCTTTAAAGGATTAACAATGGGGCTCGTAGTTCACTTAAACTTGAAGAACAAAAAATTGGCGAATGGTACTGTTTGGATGCTTTGCATATATGTTTCTTAGACTATATAGAAGCAATATATACAATGATTTCAACAGTCTACCTATTCCATTCATTGTTCTACTTGTCGAAAGTTACAAATAATTTCCGATAAAGGATTAACAATGGGGCTCCTAGTTCACTTAAACTTGAAGAGCAAAAAATTGCCGAATTGTACTGTTTGGACGCTTTGCATATATGTTTCTTAGACTATATAGAAGCAATATATACAATGATTTCAACCGTCTACATGATCCATTCATTGTTCTACTTGTCGAAATTTAGAAATAATTTCCTTTAAAGGATTAACAATGGGGCTCGTAGTTCACTTAAACTTGAAGAACAAAAAATTGGCGAATTGTACTGTTTGGATGCTTTGCATATATGTTTCTTGGACTATATAGAAGCAATATATACAATGATTTCAACAGTCTACCTGTTCCATTCATTGTTCTACTTGTCGAAATTTACAAATAATTTCCTTTAAAGGATTAACAACGGGGCTCGTAGTTCACTTAAACTTGAAGAACAAAAAATTGGCGAATGGTACTGTTTGGATGCTTTGCATATATGTTTCTTAGATTATATAGAAGCAATATATACAAAGATTTCAACCGTCTACCTGTTCCATTCATTGTTCTACTTGTCGAAAGTTACAAATAATTTCCTTTAAAGGATTAACAATGGGGCTCGTAATTCACTTAAACTTGAAGAACAAAAAATTGGCGAATGGTACTGTTTGGATGCTTTGCATATATGTTTCGTAGACTATATAGAAGCAATATATACAATGATTTCAACCGTCTACATGATCCATTCATTATTCTACTTGTCGAAATTTAGAAATAATTTCCTTTAAAGGATTAACAATGGGGCTCGTAGTTCACTTAAACTTGAAGAACAAAAAATTGGCGAATTGTACTGTTTGGATGCTTTCCATATATGTTTCTTAGACTATTTAGAAGCAATATATAGAAAGATTTCACCCGTCTACCTGTACTATTCATTGTTCTACTTGTAGAAAGTTACAAATAATTTCCATTTCATGATTATCAATGGGGCTCGCTGTTCACTTAAACTTGAAGATCAAAAAATTGGCGATTGTTACCGTTTAGATGCTTTGCATATATGTTTCTTAGACTATATAGAAGCAATGTATACAAAGAATTCAACCGTCTACCTGTTCCATTCATTGTTCTACTTGTCGAAAGTTACAAATAATTACCGATAAAGGATTAACCATTGGGGCTCATTGTTCACTTAAACTTGAAGATCAAAAAATTGGCGATTGTTACTGTTTAGATGCTTTGCATATAGGTTTCGTAGACTATATAGAAGCAACATATACAAAGATTTCAACCGTCTACCTGTTCTATTCATTGTTCTACTTGTCGAAAATTACAAATAATTTCCGATAAAGGATTAACCATTGGGTCTCATTGTTCACTTAAACTTGAAGACCAAAAAATTGGCAAATGGTATTGTTTGGATGCTTTGCGTACATGTTTCTTAGACTATATGGAAGCAATATATACAAAGATTTCAACCGTCTACGTGTTCCAATCATTGTTCTACTTGTCGAAATTTACAAATAATTTCATTTAAAGGATTAACAATGAGGCTCGTTGTTCACTTAAACTTGAAGAACAAGAAATTCGCGAATTGTACTGTTTGGATGCTTTGCATATATGTTTCTTAGACTATATAGAAGCAATATATACAATGATTTCAACCGTCTACCTGTTCCATTCATTGTTCTACTTGTCGAAATTAACAAATAATTTCCTTTAAAGGATTAACAATGGGGCTCGTAGTTCACTTAAACTTGAAGAACAAAAAATTGGCGAAATGTACTGTTTGGATGCTTTGCATATATGTTTCTTAGACTATTTAGAAGCAATATATAGAAAGATTTCACCCGTCTACCTGTACTATTCATTGTTCTACTTGTAGAAAGTTACAAATAATTTCCATTACATGATTATCAATGGGGCTCGCTGTTCACTTAAACTTGAAGATCAAAAAATTGGCGATTGTTACTGTTTAGATGCTTTGCATATAGGTTTCGTAGACTATATAGAAGCAACATATACAAAGATTTCAACCGTCTACCTGTTCTATTCATTGTTCTACTTGTCGAAAGTTACAAATAATTTCCGATAAAGGATTAACCATTGGGGCTCATTGTTCACTTAAACTTGAAAAACAAAAAATTGGCGAATTGTACTGTTTGGATGCTTTGCATATATGTTTCTTAGACTATATGGGAGCAATATATACAATGATTTCAACCGTCTACCTATTCCATTCATTGTTCTACTTGTCGAAATTTACAAATAATTTCCTTTAAAGGATTAACAATGGGGCTCGTTGTACACTTAAACTTGAAAAACAAAAAATTGGCGAATTGTACCGTTTAGATGCTTTGCATATATGTTTCTTAGACTATATAGAAGCAATATTTACAATGATTTCAACCGTCTACCTGTTCCATTCATTGTTCTACTTGTCGCAAGTTACAAATAATTTCCCTTTCATGATTATCAGTGGGGCTCGTTGTTCACTTAAACTTGAAGAACAAAAAATTGGCGATTGGTACAGTTTGGATGCTTCGCATACATGTTTCGTAGACTACATGGAAGCAATATATACATAGATTTCAATCGTCTACGTGTTCCAATCATTGTTTTACTTGTCGAAATTTAGAACTAATTTCCTTTAAAGGATTAAAAATGGGGCCCGTAGTTCACTTAAACTTGAAGAACAAAAAATTGGCGAATTGTACTGTTTGGATGCTTTGCATATATGTTTCTTAGACTATATGGAAGCAATATATACAATGATTTCAATCGTCTACCTATTCCATTCATTGTTCTACTTGTCGAAAGTTACAAATAATTTCCGATAACGGATTAACCATTGGGTCTCATTGTTCACTTAAATTTGAAGACCAAAAAATTGGCAAATGGTATTGTTTGGATGCTTTGCGTACATGTTTCTTAGACTATATGGAAGCAATATATACAAAGATTTCAACAGTCTAAGTGTTCCAATCATTGTTCTACTTGTCGAAATTTACAAATAATTTCCTTTAAAGGATTAACAATGGGGCTCGTTGTACACTTAAACTTGAAAAACAAAAAATTGGCGAATTGTACCGTTTAGATGCTTTGCATATATGTTTCTTAGACTATATAGAAGCAATATTTACAATGATTTCAACCGTCTACCTGTTCCATTCATTGTTCTACTTGTCGAAAGTTACAAATAATTTCCGATAAAGGATTAACCATTGGGGCTCGTTGTTCACTTAAACTTGAAGAACAAAAAATTGGCGATTGGTACTGTTTGGATGCTTTGCATACATGTTTCTTAGACTACATGGAAGCAATATATACTTAGATTTCAAACGTCTACATGATCCATTCATTGTTCTACTTGTCGAAATTTACAAATAATTTCCTTTAAAGGATTAACAATGGGGCTCGTAGTTCACTTAATCATGAAGATGAAATAATTGGCGAATTGTACTGTTTGGATGCTTTGCATATGTGTCTCTTAGATTATATAGAAGCAATATTTACAATGATTTCAACCGTCTACCTGTTCCATTCATTGTTCTACTTGTCGCAAGTTACAAATAATTTCCCTTTCATGATTATCAATGGGGCTCGTTGTTCACTTAAACTTGAAGAACAAAAAATTGGCGATTGGTACTGTTTGGATGCTTCGCATACATGTTTCGTAGACTACATGGAAGCAATATATACATAGATTTCAATCGTCTACGTGTTCCAATCATTGTTTTACTTGTCGAAATTTAGAACTAATTTCCTTTAAAGGATTAAAAATGGGGCCCGTAGTTCACTTAAAATTGAAGAACAAAAAATTGGCGAATTGTACTGTTTGGATGCTTTGCATATATGTTTCTTAGACTATATGGAAGCAATATATACAATGATTTCAATCGTCTACCTATTCCATTCATTGTTCTACTTGTCGAAAGTTACAAATAATTTCCGATAACGGATTAACCATTGGGTCTCATTGTTCACTTAAACTTGAAGACCAAAAAATTGGCAAATGGTATTGTCTGGATGCTTTGCGTACATGTTTCTTAGACTATATGGAAGCAATATATACAAAGATTTCAACAGTCTAAGTGTTCCAATCATTGTTCTACTTGTCGAAATTTACAAATAATTTCCTTTAAAGGATTAACAATGGGGCTCGTTGTTCACTTAAACTTGAAGAACAATAAATTGGCGAATTGTACTGTTTGGATGCTTTGCATATACGTTTCTTAGACTATATAGAAGCAATATATACAAAGAATTCAACCGTCTACCTGTTCCATTCATTGTTCTACTTGTCGAAAGTTACAAATAATTTCCGATAAAGGATTAACCATTGGGGCTCGTTGTTCACTTAAACTTGAAGAACAAAAAATTGGCGATTGGTACTGTTTGGATGCTTTGCATACATGTTTCTTAGACTACATGGAAGCAATATATACATAGATTTCAATCGTCTACGTGTTCCAATCATTGTTTTACTTGTCGAAATTTAGAACTAATTTCCTTTAAAGGATTAAAAATGGGGCCCGTAGTTCACTTAAACTAGAAGAACAATAAATTGGCGAATTGTACTGTTTGGATGCTTTGCATATATGTTTCTTAGACTATGTAGAAGCAATATATATAATGATTTCAACCGTCTACCTGTTCCATTCATTGTTCTACTTGTCGCAAGTTACAAATAATTTCCGTTAAAGTTTTAACAATGGGGCTCGCTGAACACTTAAACTTGAAGATTAAAAAATTGGCGATTGTTACTGTTTAGATGCTTTGCATATATGTTTCTTAGATTATATAGAAGCAATATATACAAAGATTTCAACCGTCTACCTGTTCCATTCATTGTTCTACTTGTCCAAAGTTACAAATAATTACCGATAAAGTATTAACAATGGGGCTCGTAGTTCACTTAAACTTGAAGATCAAATAATTGGCGAATAGTACTGTTTGGACGCTTTGCATATATGTTTCTTAGACTATATAGAAGCAATATATACAAAGATTTCAACCGTTTACCTGTTCCATTCATTGTTCTACTTGTCGAAATTTACAAATAATTTTCTTTAAAGGATTAACAATGGGGCTCGTTGTTCACTTAAACTTGAAGAACAATAAATTGGCGAATTGTACTGTTTTGATGCTTTGCATATATGTTTCTTAGACTATATAGACGCAATATATACAAAGATTTCAACCGTCTACCTGTTCTATTCATTGTTCTACTTGTAGAAAGTTACAATTAATTTCCGTTAAAGGATTAACAATGGGGCTCGTAGTTCACTTAAACTTGAAGTACAAAAAATTGGCGAATTGTACTGTTTGGATGATTTGCATATTTGTTTCGTAGACTATATAGAAGCAATATATACAATGATTTCAACCGTCTACCTGTTCCATTCATTGTTCTACTTGTCGAAAGTTACAAATAATTACCGATAAAGGATTAACCATTGGGGCTCATTGTTCACTTAAACTTGAAGAACAAAAAATTGGAGAGTTGTACTGTTTGGATGCTTCGCATATATGTTTCTTAGACTATATAGAAGCAATATATACAAAGATTTCAACCGTCTACCTGTTCCATGCATTGTTCTACTTGTCGAATGTTACAAATAATTTCCGATAAAGGATTAACAATGGGGCTCATTGTTCACTTAAACTTGAAGGACAAAAAACTGGCGAATGGTAATGTTTGGATGCTTTCATAAATGTTTCTTAGACTATATGGAAGCAATATATACAAAGATTTCAACCGTCTACGTGTTCCAATCATTGTTCTACTTGTCGAAAATTACAAATAATTTCCGATAAAGGATTAACCATTGGGGCTCATTGTTCACTTAAACTTGAAGAACAAAAAATTGGCGAATGGTACTGTTTCGATGCTTTGTATATATGTTTCTTAGACTATATAGAAGCAATATATACAATGATTTCAACAGTCTACCTGTTCCATTCATTGTTCTCCTTGTCGAAATTTACAAACAATTTCCTTTAAAGGATTAACAATGGGGCTCGTAGTTCACTTAAACTTGAAGAACAAAAAATTGGCGAATGGTACTGTTTGGATGCTTTGCATATATGTTTCTTAGACTATATAGAAGCAATATATACAAAGATTTCAACCGTCTACCTGTACTATTCATTGTTCTACTTGTCGAAAGTTACAAGTAATTTCCGATAAAGGATTAACCATTGGGGCTCATTGTTCACTTAAACTTGAAGAACAAAAAATTGGCGAATGGTACTGTTTGGATGCTTTGCGTACATGTTTCTTAGACTATATGGAAGCAATATATACAAAGATTTCAACCGTCAACGTGTTCCAATCATTGTTCTACTTGTAGAAAGTTACAATTAATTTCTGTTAAAGGATTAAGAATGGGGCTCGTAGTTCACTTAAACTTGAAGAACTAAAAATTGGCGAATTGTACTGTTTGGATGCTATGCATATATGTTTCGTAGATTATATAGAAGCAATATATACAATGATTTCAACAGTCTACCTGTTCCATTCATTGTTCTACTTGTCGAAAGTTACAAATAATTACCGATAAAGTATTAACAATGGGGCTCGTAGTTCACTTAAACTTGAAGATCAAATAATTGGCGAATAGTACTGTTTGGACGCATTGCATATATGTTTCTTAGACTATACAGAAGCAATATATACAATGATTTCAACAGTCTACCTGTTCCATTCATTGTTCTACTTGTCGAAAGTTACAAATAATTACCGATAAAGGATTAACCATTGGGGCTCATTGTTCACTTAAACTTGAAGAACAAAAAATTGGCGTATTGAACTGTTTGGATGCTTTGCATATATGTTTCTTAGACTATATGGAAGCAATATGTACAAGGATTTCAACCGTCTACCTGTTCCATTCATTGTTCTACTTGTCGAAAGTTACAAATAATTACCGATAAAGGATTAACCATTGGGGCTCATTGTTCACTTAAACTTGAAGAACAAAAAATTGGCGAATTGTACTGTTTGGATGCTTTGCATATATGTTTCTTAGACTATTTAGAAGCAATATATAGAATGATTTCACACGTCTACCTGCACTATTCATTGTTCTACTTGTAGAAAGTTACAAATAATTTCCATTTCATGATTATCTATGGGGCTCGCTGTTCACTTAAACCTAAAGATCAAAAAATTGGCGAATGGTACTGTTTGGTTGCTTTGCATATATGTTTCTTAGACTATATGGAAGCAATATATACAAAGATTTCAACCGTCTACGTGTTCCAATTATTGTTCTACTTGTAGAAAGTTACAATTAATTTCCGTTAATGGATTAACAATGGGGATCGTAGTTTACTTAAACCTGAAGATCAAAAAATTGGCGAATGGTACTGTTTGGTTGCTTGGCATATATGTTTCTTAGACTATATGGAAGCAATATATACAATGATCTCAACCGTCTACCTGATCCACTCATAGTTCTACTTGTCGCAAGTTACAAATAATTTCCTTTAAAGGGTTAACAATGGGGCTCGTTGTTCACTTAAACTTGAAGAACAATAAATTGGCGAATTGTACTGTTTTGATGCTTTGCATATATGTTTCTTAGACTATATAGACGCAATATATACAAAGATTTCAACCGTCTACCTGTTCTATTCATTGTTCTACTTGTCGAAAATTACAAATAATTTCCGATAAAGGATTAACCATTGGGGCTCATTGTTCACTTAAACTTGAAGAACAAAAAATTGGAGAGTTGTACTGTTTGGATGCTTCGCATATATGTTTCTTAGACTATATAGAAGCAATATATACAAAGATTTCAACCGTCTACCTGTTCCATGCATTGTTCTACTTGTCGAATGTTACAAATAATTTCCGATAAAGGATTAACAATGGGGCTCATTGTTCACTTAAACTTGAAGGACAAAAAACTGGCGAATGGTAATGTTTGGATGCTTTCATAAATGTTTCTTAGACTATATGGAAGCAATATATACAAAGATTTCAACCGTCTACGTGTTCCAATCATTGTTCTACTTGTCGAAAATTACAAATAATTTCCGATAAAGGATTAACCATTGGGGCTCATTGTTCACTTAAACTTGAAGAACAAAAAATTGGCGAATGGTACTGTTTCGATGCTTTGTATATATGTTTCTTAGACTATATAGAAGCAATATATACAATGATTTCAACAGTCTACCTGTTCCATTCATTGTTCTCCTTGTCGAAATTTACAAACAATTTCCTTTAAAGGATTAACAATGGGGCTCGTAGTTCACTTAAACTTGAAGAACAAAAAATTGGCGAATGGTACTGTTTGGATGCTTTGCATATATGTTTCTTAGACTATATAGAAGCAATATATACAAAGATTTCAACCGTCTACCTGTACTATTCATTGTTCTACTTGTCGAAAGTTACAAGTAATTTCCGATAAAGGATTAACCATTGGGGCTCATTGTTCACTTAAACTTGAAGAACAAAAAATTGGCGAATGGTACTGTTTGGATGCTTTGCGTACATGTTTCTTAGACTATATGGAAGCAATATATACAAAGATTTCAACCGTCAACGTGTTCCAATCATTGTTCTACTTGTAGAAAGTTACAATTAATTTCTGTTAAAGGATTAAGAATGGGGCTCGTAGTTCACTTAAACTTGAAGAACTAAAAATTGGCGAATTGTACTGTTTGGATGCTATGCATATATGTTTCGTAGATTATATAGAAGCAATATATACAATGATTTCAACAGTCTACCTGTTCCATTCATTGTTCTACTTGTCGAAAGTTACAAATAATTACCGATAAAGTATTAACAATGGGGCTCGTAGTTCACTTAAACTTGAAGATCAAATAATTGGCGAATAGTACTGTTTGGACGCATTGCATATATGTTTCTTAGACTATACAGAAGCAATATATACAATGATTTCAACAGTCTACCTGTTCCATTCATTGTTCTACTTGTCGAAAGTTACAAATAATTACCGATAAAGGATTAACCATTGGGGCTCATTGTTCACTTAAACTTGAAGAACAAAAAATTGGCGAATTGTACTGTTTGGATGCTTTGCATATATGTTTCTTAGACTATATGGAAGCAATATATACAAGGATTTCAACCGTCTACCTGTTCCATTCATTGTTCTACTTGTCGAAAGTTACAAATAATTACCGATAAAGGATTAACCATTGGGGCTCATTGTTCACTTAAACTTGAAGAACAAAAAATTGGCGAATTGTACTGTTTGGATGCTTTGCATATATGTTTCTTAGACTATTTAGAAGCAATATATAGAATGATTTCACACGTCTACCTGCACTATTCATTGTTCTACTTGTAGAAAGTTACAAATAATTTCCATTTCATGATTATCAATGGGGCTCGCTGTTCACTTAAACCTAAAGATCAAAAAATTGGCGAATGGTACTGTTTGGTTGCTTTGCATATATGTTTCTTAGACTATATGGAAGCAATATATACAAAGATTTCAACCGTCTACGTGTTCCAATTATTGTTCTACTTGTAGAAAGTTACAATTAATTTCCGTTAATGGATTAACAATGGGGATCGTAGTTTACTTAAACCTGAAGATCAAAAAATTGGCGAATGGTACTGTTTGGTTGCTTGGCATATATGTTTCTTAGACTATATGGAAGCAATATATACAATGATCTCAACCGTCTACCTGATCCACTCATTGTTCTACTTGTCGCAAGTTACAAATAATTTCCGATAAAGGATTAACAATGGGTCTCATTGTTCACTTAAACTTGAAGACCAAAAAATTGGCGAATGGTACTGTTTGGATGCTTTGCGTACATGTTTCTTAGACTATATAGAAGCAATATATACAAAGATTTCAACCGTCTACCTGTTCCATTCATTGTTCTGCTTGTCGAAAGTTACAAATAATTTCCGTTTCATGATTATCAATGGGGCACGTAGTTTACTTAAACTTGAAGAACAAAAAATTGGCGAATTGTACTGTTTGGATGCTTTGCATATATGTTTCTTAGACTATATGGAAGCAATATATACAATGATTTCAACAGTCTACCTGTTCCATTCATTGTTCTCCTTGTCGAAATTTACAAATAATTTCCGATAAAGGATTAACAATGGGTCTCATTGTTCACTTAAACTTGAAGACCAAAAAATTGGCGAATGGTACTGTTTGGATGCTTTGGGTACATGTTTCTTAGACCATATGGAAGCAATATATACAAAGATTTCAACCGTCTACGTGTTCCAATCATTGTTCTACTTGTCGAAATTTACACATAATTTCCTTTAAAGGATTAACAATGGGACTCGTAGTTCACTTAAACTTGAAGATCAAAAAATTGGCGATTGTTCCTGTTTAGATGTTTTGCATATAGGTTTCTTAGACTATATAGAAGCAATATATACAATGATTTCAACCGTCTACCTGATCCATTCATTGTTCTACAAGTCGTAAATTACATATAATTTCCGATAAAGGATTAACCATTGGGGCTCATTGTTCACTTAAACTTGAAGAACAAAAAATTGGCGAATTGTATTGTTTGGATGCTTTGCATATATGTTTCTTAGACTATATAGAAGCAATATATACAAAGATTTCAACCGTCTACCTGTTCCATTCATTGTTCTACTTGTCGAAAGTTACAAATAATTTCCGATAAAGGATTAACAATGGGTCTCATTGTTCACTTAAACTTGAAGACCAAAAAATTGGCGAATGGTACTGTTTGGATGCTTTGGGTACATGTTTCTTAGACCATATGGAAGCAATATATACAAAGATTTCAACCGTCTACGTGTTCCAATCATTGTTCTACTTGTCGAAATTTACACATAATTTCCTTTAAAGGATTAACAATGGGACTCGTAGTTCACTTAAACTTGAAGATCAAAAAATTGGCGATTGTTCCTGTTTAGATGTTTTGCATATAGGTTTCTTAGACTATATAGAAGCAACATATACAAAGATTTCAAACGTCTACCTGTTCTATTCATTGTTCTACTTGTAGAAATTTACAAATAATTTCCGTTTCATGATTATCAATGGGGCTCGTTGTTCACTTAATCTTGAAGAACAAAAAATTGGCGAATGGTACTGTTTGGATGCTTTGCATATATGTTTCTTAGATTATATAGAAGCAATATATACAAAGATTTCAACCGTCTACCTGTTCCATTCATTGATCTACTTGTAGAAAGTTAGAAATAATTTCCGTTTCATGATTATCAATGGGGCCCGTAATTCACTTAAACTTGAAGAACAAAAAATTGGCAAGTTGTACTGTTTGGATGCTTTGCATATATGTTTCTTAGACTATATAGAAGCAATATATAGAAAGATTTCAACCATCTACCTGTTGCATTCATTGTTCTACTTGTCGAAAGTTACAAATAATTTGCGATAAAGGATTAACCATTGGGGTTCATTGTTCACTTACACTTGAATAACAAAAAATTGGCGAATGGTACTGTTTGGATGCTTTGCATATATGTTTCTTAGACTATTTAGAAGCAATATATAGAAAGATTTCACCCGTCTACCTGTAGTATTCATTGTTCTACTTGTAGAAAGTTACAAATAATTTCCTTTAAAGGATTAACAATGGGGCTCGTAGTTCACTTAAACTTGAAGAACAAAAAATTGGCGAATTGTACTGTTTGGATGCTTTGCATATATGTTTCTTAGACTATATAGAAGTAATGTATACAAAGATTTCAACCGCCTACCTGTTCCATTCATTGTTCTACTTGTCGAAAGTTACAAATAATTACCGATAAAGGATTAACCATTGGGGCTCATTGTTCACTTAAACTAGAAGAACAAAAAATTGGCGAATTGTACTGTTTGGATGCTTTGCATATATGTTTCTTAGACTATATAGAAGCAATATATACAATGATTTGAACCGTCTACCTGTTCCATTCATTGTTCTACTTGTCGAATGTTACAAATAATTTCCGTTAAGGGATTAACAAAGGGGATCGTAGTTTACTTAAACTTGAAGAACAAAAAATTGGCGAATTGTACTGTTTGGATGCTTTGCATATATGTTTCTTAGACTATATAGAAGCAATATATATAATGATTTCAACCGTCTACCTGTTCCATTCATTGTTCTACTTGTCGAAAGTTACAAATAATTTCCTATAAAGGATTAACAATGGGGCTCATTGTTCACTTAAACATGAAGAACAAAAAAGTGGCGAATTGTACTGTTTGGATGCTTTGCATATATGTTTCTTAGACTATTTAGAAGCAATATATAGAATGATTTCACACGTCTACCTGCACTATTCATTGTTCTACTTGTAGAAAGTTACAAATAATTTCCATTTCATGATTATCAATGGGGCTCGCTGTTCACTTAAACCTAAAGATCAAAAAATTGGCGAATGGTACTGTTTGGTTGCTTTGCATATATGTTTCTTAGACTATATGGAAGCAATATATACAAAGATTTCAACCGTCTACGTGTTCCAATTATTGTTCTACTTGTAGAAAGTTACAATTAATTTCCGTTAATGGATTAACAATGGGGATCGTAGTTTACTTAAACCTGAAGATCAAAAAATTGGCGAATGGTACTGTTTGGTTGCTTGGCATATATGTTTCTTAGACTATATGGAAGCAATATATACAATGATCTCAACCGTCTACCTGATCCACTCATTGTTCTACTTGTCGCAAGTTACAAATAATTTCCTTTAAAGGGTTAACAATGGGGCTCGTAGTTCACTTAAACTTGAAGAACAAAAAATTGGCGAATGGTACTGTTTGGATGCTTTGAATATATGTTTCTTATATTATATAGAAGCAATATATACAAATATTTCACCGTCTACCTGTTCCATTCATTGTTCTACTTGTCGAAAGTTACAAATAATTTCCTTTAAAGGATTAACAATGGGGCTCATTGTTCACTTAAACTTGAAGAACAAAAAATTGGCGAATTGTACTGTTTGGATGCTTTGCATATATTATTCTTAGACTATATAGAAGCAATATATACAATAATTACAACAGTCTACCTGTTCCATTCATTGTTCTACTTGTCGAAAATTACAAATAATTTCCGATAAAGGATTAACCATTGGGGCTCATTGTTCACTAAACTTGAAGAACAAAAAATTGTCGAATTGTACTGTTTTGATGCTTTGCATATATGTTTCTTAGACTATGTAGAAGCAATATATACAATGATTTCAACCGTCTACCAGTTCCATTCATTGATCTACTTGTAGAAAGTTAGAAATAATTTCCGTTTCATGATTATCAATGGGGCACGTAGTTTACTTAAACTTGAAGAACAAAAAATTGGCGAATTGTACTGTTTGGATGCTTTGCATATATGTTTCTTAGACTATATAGAAGCAATATATACAATGATTTCAACCGTCTACCTGATCCATTCATTGTTCTACAAGTCGTAAATTACATATAATTTCCGATAAAGGATTAACCATTGGGGCTCATTGTTCACTAAACTTGAAGAACAAAAAATTGTCGAATTGTACTGTTTTGATGCTTTGCATATATGTTTCTTAGACTATGTAGAAGCAATATATACAATGATTTCAACCGTCTACCTGTTCCATTCATTGATCTACTTGTAGAAAGTTAGAAATAATTTCCGTTTCATGATTATCAATGGGGCCCGTAGTTCACTTAAACTTGAAGTACAAAAAATTGGCAAGTTGTACTGTTTGGATGCTTTGCATATATGTTTCTTAGACTATATAGAAGCAATATATAGAAAGATTTCAACCGTCTACCTGTTCCATTCATTGTTCTACTTGTCGAAAATTACAAATAATTGGCGATAAAGGATTAACCATTGGGGCTCATTGTTCACTTACACTTGAAGAACAAAAAATTGGCGAATGGTACTGTTTGGATGCTTTGCATATATGTTTCTTAGACTATTTAGAAGCAATATATAGAAAGATTTCACCCGTCTACCTGTAATATTCATTGTTCTACTTGTAGAAAGTTACAAATAATTTCCTTTAAAGGATTAACAATGGGGCTCGTAGTTCACTTAAACTTGAAGAACAAAAAATTGGCGAATTGTACTGTTTGGATGCTTTGCATATATGTTTCTTAGACTATTTAGAAGCAATATATAGAAAGATTTCACCCGTCTACCTGTACTATTCATTGTTCTACTTGTAGAAAGTTACAAATAATTTCCATTTCATGATTATCAATGGGGCTCGCTGTTCACTTAAACTTGAAGATCAAAAAATTAGCGATTGTTACTGTTTAGATGCTTTGCATATAGGTTTCTTAGACTATATAGAAGCAACATATACAAAGATTTCAACCGTCTACCTGTTCTATTCATTGTTCTACTTGTAGAAAGTTACAAATAATTTCCGTTTCATGATTATAAATGGGGCTCGTTGTTCACTTAAACTTGAAGAACAAAAAATTGGCGAATGGTACTGTTTGGATGCTTTTCATATATGTTTCTTAGATTATATAGAAGCAATATATACAAAGATTTCAACCGACTACCTGTTCCATTCATTGTTCTGCTTGTCGAAAATTACAAATAATTTCCGATAAAGGATTAACCATTGGGGCTCATTGTTCACTTACACTTGAAGAACAAAAAATTGGCGAATGGTACTGTTTGGATGCTTTGCATATATGTTTCTTAGACTATTTAGAAGCAATATATAGAAAGATTTCACCCGTCTACCTGTACTATTCATTGTTCTACTTGTAGAAAGTTACAAATAATTTCCGTTTCATGATTATAAATGGGGCTCGTTGTTCACTTAAACTTGAAGAACAAAAAATTGGCGAATGGTACTGTTTGGATGCTTTTCATATATGTTTCTTAGATTATATAGAAGCAATATATACAAAGATTTCAACCGACTACCTGTTCCATTCATTGTTCTACTTGTCGAAATTTACAAATAATTTCTTTTAAAGGATTAACAATGGGGCTCGTAATTCACTTAAAATTGAAGAACAAAAAATTGGCGAATTGTACTGTTTGGATGCTTTGCATATATGTTTCTTAGACTATTTAGAAGCAATATATAGAAAGATTTCACCCGTCTACCTGTACTATTCATTGTTCTACTTGTAGAAAGTTACAAATAATTTCCTTTAAAGGATTAACAATGGGGCTCGCTGTTCACTTAAACTTGAAGATCAAAAAATTGGCGATTGTTACTGTTTACATGCTTTGCATATAGGTTTCTTCGACTATATAGAAGCAACATATACAAAGATTTCAACCGTCTACCTGTTCTATTCATTGTTCTACTTGTAGAAAGTTACAAATAATTTCCGTTTCATGATTATCAATGGGGCTCGTTGTTCACTTAAACTTGAAGAACAAGAAATTGGCGAATGGTACTGTTTGGATGCTTTGCATATATGTTTCTTAGACTATATAGAAGCAATATATACAAAGATTTCAACCGTCTACGTGTTCCAATCATTGTTCTACTTGTAGAAAGTTACAATTAATTTCCGTTAAAGGATTAACAATGGGGCTCGTAGTTCACTTAAACTTGAAGAACAAAAAATTGGCGAATTGTACTGTTTGGATGCTTTGCATATATGTTTCGTAGATTATATAGAAGCAATATATACAATGATTTCAACCGTCTACCTGATCCAATCATTGTTCTACTTGTCGAAATTTACAAATAATTTCCTTTAAAGGATTAACAATGGGGCTCGTAATTCACTTAAAATTGAAGAACAAAAAATTGGCGAATTGTACTGTTTGGATGCTTTGCATATATGTTTCTTAGACTATTTAGAAGCAATATATAGAAAGATTTCACCGGTCTACCTGTACTATTCATTGTTCTACTTGTAGAAAGTTACAAATAATTTCCATTTCATGATTATCAATGGGGCTCGCTGTTCACTTAAACTTGAAGATCAAAAAATTGGCGATTGTTACTGTTTGGATGCTTTGCATATATGTTTCTTAGACTATTTAGAAGCAATATATACAATGATTTCAACCGTCTACCTGATCCATTCATTGTTCTACAAGTCGTAAATTACAAATAATTTCCGATAAAGGATTAACCATTGGGGCTCATTGTTCACTAAACTTGAAGAACAAAAAATTGTCGAATTGTACTGTTTGGATGCTTTGCATATATGTTTCTTAGACTATATAGAAGCAATATATACAAAGATTTCAACCGTCTACCTGTTCCATTCATTGTTCTACTTGTCGAAAGTTACAAATAATTTCCGATAAAGGATTAACAATGGGTCTCAATGTTCACTTAAACTTGAAGAACAAAAAATTGGCGAATGGTACTGTTTGGATGCTTGGCATATATGTTTCTTATATTATATAAAAGCAATATATACAAATATTTCAACCGTCTACCTATTCCATTCTTTGTTCTACTTGCCGAAATTTACAAATAATTTCCTTTAAAGGATTAACAATGGGGCTCGTAGTTCACTTAAACTTGAAGAACAAAAAATTGGCGACTGGTACTGTTTGGATGCTTTGCATATAGGTTTCTTAGACTATATAGAAGCAACATATACAAAGATTTCAACCGTCTACCTGTTCTATTCATTGTTCTACTTGTAGAAAGTTACAAATAATTTCCGTTTCATGATTATCAATGGGGCTCGTTGTTCACTTAAACTTGAAGAACAAAAAATTGGCGAATGGTACTGTTTGGATGCTTTGCATATATGTTTCTTAGACTATATAGAAGCAATATATACAAAGATTTCAACCGTCTACGTGTTCCAATCATTGTTCTACTTGTAGAAAGTTACAATTAATTTCCGTTAAAGGATTAACAATGGGGCTCGTAGTTCACTTAAACTTGAAGAACAAAAAATTGGCGAATTGTACTGTTTGGATGCTTTGCATATATGTTTCGTGGATTATATAGATCAATATATACAATGATTTCAACCGTCTACCTGATCCATTCATTGTTCTACTTGTCGAAATTTACAAATAATTTCCTTTAAAGGATTAACAATGGGGCTCGTAGTTCACTTAAACTTGAAGAACAGAAAATTGGCGAATGGTACTGTTTGGATGCTTTGCATGTGTTTCTTAGACTATTTAGAAGCAATATGTAGAAAGATTTCACCCGTCTAACTGTACTATTCATTGTTCTACTTGTAGAAAGTTACAAATAATTTCCATTTCATGATTATCATTGGGGCTCATTGTTCACTTAAACTTGAAGAACAAAAAATTGTCGAATTGTACTGTTTGGATGCTTTGCATATATGTTTCTTAGACTATATAGAAGCAATATATACAATGATTTCAACCGTCTACCTGTTCCATTCATTGTTCTACTTGTCGAAAATTACAAATAATTTCCGATAAAGGATTAACCATTGGGGCTCATTGTTCACTTAAACTTGAAGAACAAAAAATTGGCGAATGGTACTGTTTGGATGCTTTGCATATATGTTTCTTAGACTATATAGAAGCAATATATACATTGATTTCAACCGTCTACCTGTTCCACTCATTGTTCTACTTGTCGCAAGTTACCTAATAATTTCCGTTAAAGTATTAACAATGGGGCTCGTAGTACACTTAAACATGAAGATGAAATAATTGGCGAATTGTACTGTTTGGATGCTTTGCATATATGTTTCTTAGACTATTTAGAAGCAATATATAGAATGATTTCACACGTCTACCTGCACTATTCATTGTTCTACTTGTAGAAAGTTACAAATAATTTCCATTTCATGATTATCAATGGGGCTCGCTGTTCACTTAAACCTAAAGATCAAAAAATTGGCGAATGGTACTGTTTGGTTGCTTTGCATATATGTTTCTTAGACTATATGGAAGCAATATATACAAAGATTTCAACCGTCTACGTGTTCCAATTATTGTTCTACTTGTAGAAAGTTACAATTAATTTCCGTTAATGGATTAACAATGGGGATCGTAGTTTACTTAAACCTGAAGATCAAAAAATTGGCGAATGGTACTGTTTGGTTGCTTGGCATATATGTTTCTTAGACTATATGGAAGCAATATATACAATGATCTCAACCGTCTACCTGATCCACTCATTGTTCTACTTGTCGCAAGTTACAAATAATTTCCTTTAAAGGGTTAACAATGGGGCTCGTAGTTCACTTAAACTTGAAGAACAAAAAATTGGCGAATGGTACTGTTTGGATGCTTTGAATATATGTTTCTTATATTATATAGAAGCAATATATACAAATATTTCACCGTCTACCTGTTCCATTCATTGTTCTACTTGTCGAAAGTTACAAATAATTTCCTTTAAAGGATTAACAATGGGGCTCATTGTTCACTTAAACTTGAAGAACAAAAAATTGGCGAATTGTACTGTTTGGATGCTTTGCATATATTATTCTTAGACTATATAGAAGCAATATATACAATAATTACAACAGTCTACCTGTTCCATTCATTGTTCTACTTGTCGAAAATTACAAATAATTTCCGATAAAGGATTAACCATTGGGGCTCATTGTTCACTAAACTTGAAGAACAAAAAATTGTCGAATTGTACTGTTTTGATGCTTTGCATATATGTTTCTTAGACTATGTAGAAGCAATATATACAATGATTTCAACCGTCTACCTGTTCCATTCATTGATCTACTTGTAGAAAGTTAGAAATAATTTCCGTTTCATGATTATCAATGGGGCACGTAGTTTACTTAAACTTGAAGAACAAAAAATTGGCGAATTGTACTGTTTGGATGCTTTGCATATATGTTTCTTAGACTATATAGAAGCAATATATACAATGATTTCAACCGTCTACCTGATCCATTCATTGTTCTACAAGTCGTAAATTACATATAATTTCCGATAAAGGATTAACCATTGGGGCTCATTGTTCACTAAACTTGAAGAACAAAAAATTGTCGAATTGTACTGTTTTGATGCTTTGCATATATGTTTCTTAGACTATGTAGAAGCAATATATACAATGATTTCAACCGTCTACCTGTTCCATTCATTGATCTACTTGTAGAAAGTTAGAAATAATTTCCGTTTCATGATTATCAATGGGGCCCGTAGTTCACTTAAACTTGAAGTACAAAAAATTGGCAAGTTGTACTGTTTGGATGCTTTGCATATATGTTTCTTAGACTATATAGAAGCAATATATAGAAAGATTTCAACCGTCTACCTGTTCCATTCATTGTTCTACTTGTCGAAAATTACAAATAATTGGCGATAAAGGATTAACCATTGGGGCTCATTGTTCACTTACACTTGAAGAACAAAAAATTGGCGAATGGTACTGTTTGGATGCTTTGCATATATGTTTCTTAGACTATTTAGAAGCAATATATAGAAAGATTTCACCCGTCTACCTGTAATATTCATTGTTCTACTTGTAGAAAGTTACAAATAATTTCCTTTAAAGGATTAACAATGGGGCTCGTAGTTCACTTAAACTTGAAGAACAAAAAATTGGCGAATTGTACTGTTTGGATGCTTTGCATATATGTTTCTTAGACTATTTAGAAGCAATATATAGAAAGATTTCACCCGTCTACCTGTACTATTCATTGTTCTACTTGTAGAAAGTTACAAATAATTTCCATTTCATGATTATCAATGGGGCTCGCTGTTCACTTAAACTTGAAGATCAAAAAATTAGCGATTGTTACTGTTTAGATGCTTTGCATATAGGTTTCTTAGACTATATAGAAGCAACATATACAAAGATTTCAACCGTCTACCTGTTCTATTCATTGTTCTACTTGTAGAAAGTTACAAATAATTTCCGTTTCATGATTATAAATGGGGCTCGTTGTTCACTTAAACTTGAAGAACAAAAAATTGGCGAATGGTACTGTTTGGATGCTTTTCATATATGTTTCTTAGATTATATAGAAGCAATATATACAAAGATTTCAACCGACTACCTGTTCCATTCATTGTTCTGCTTGTCGAAAATTACAAATAATTTCCGATAAAGGATTAACCATTGGGGCTCATTGTTCACTTACACTTGAAGAACAAAAAATTGGCGAATGGTACTGTTTGGATGCTTTGCATATATGTTTCTTAGACTATTTAGAAGCAATATATAGAAAGATTTCACCCGTCTACCTGTACTATTCATTGTTCTACTTGTAGAAAGTTACAAATAATTTCCGTTTCATGATTATAAATGGGGCTCGTTGTTCACTTAAACTTGAAGAACAAAAAATTGGCGAATGGTACTGTTTGGATGCTTTTCATATATGTTTCTTAGATTATATAGAAGCAATATATACAAAGATTTCAACCGACTACCTGTTCCATTCATTGTTCTACTTGTCGAAATTTACAAATAATTTCTTTTAAAGGATTAACAATGGGGCTCGTAATTCACTTAAAATTGAAGAACAAAAAATTGGCGAATTGTACTGTTTGGATGCTTTGCATATATGTTTCTTAGACTATTTAGAAGCAATATATAGAAAGATTTCACCCGTCTACCTGTACTATTCATTGTTCTACTTGTAGAAAGTTACAAATAATTTCCTTTAAAGGATTAACAATGGGGCTCGCTGTTCACTTAAACTTGAAGATCAAAAAATTGGCGATTGTTACTGTTTACATGCTTTGCATATAGGTTTCTTCGACTATATAGAAGCAACATATACAAAGATTTCAACCGTCTACCTGTTCTATTCATTGTTCTACTTGTAGAAAGTTACAAATAATTTCCGTTTCATGATTATCAATGGGGCTCGTTGTTCACTTAAACTTGAAGAACAAGAAATTGGCGAATGGTACTGTTTGGATGCTTTGCATATATGTTTCTTAGACTATATAGAAGCAATATATACAAAGATTTCAACCGTCTACGTGTTCCAATCATTGTTCTACTTGTAGAAAGTTACAATTAATTTCCGTTAAAGGATTAACAATGGGGCTCGTAGTTCACTTAAACTTGAAGAACAAAAAATTGGCGAATTGTACTGTTTGGATGCTTTGCATATATGTTTCGTAGATTATATAGAAGCAATATATACAATGATTTCAACCGTCTACCTGATCCAATCATTGTTCTACTTGTCGAAATTTACAAATAATTTCCTTTAAAGGATTAACAATGGGGCTCGTAATTCACTTAAAATTGAAGAACAAAAAATTGGCGAATTGTACTGTTTGGATGCTTTGCATATATGTTTCTTAGACTATTTAGAAGCAATATATAGAAAGATTTCACCGGTCTACCTGTACTATTCATTGTTCTACTTGTAGAAAGTTACAAATAATTTCCATTTCATGATTATCAATGGGGCTCGCTGTTCACTTAAACTTGAAGATCAAAAAATTGGCCATTGTTACTGTTTGGATGCTTTGCATATATGTTTCTTAGACTATTTAGAAGCAATATATACAATGATTTCAACCGTCTACCTGATCCATTCATTGTTCTACAAGTCGTAAATTACAAATAATTTCCGATAAAGGATTAACCATTGGGGCTCATTGTTCACTAAACTTGAAGAACAAAAAATTGTCGAATTGTACTGTTTGGATGCTTTGCATATATGTTTCTTAGACTATATAGAAGCAATATATACAAAGATTTCAACCGTCTACCTGTTCCATTCATTGTTCTACTTGTCGAAAGTTACAAATAATTTCCGATAAAGGATTAACAATGGGTCTCAATGTTCACTTAAACTTGAAGAACAAAAAATTGGCGAATGGTACTGTTTGGATGCTTGGCATATATGTTTCTTATATTATATAAAAGCAATATATACAAATATTTCAACCGTCTACCTATTCCATTCTTTGTTCTACTTGCCGAAATTTACAAATAATTTCCTTTAAAGGATTAACAATGGGGCTCGTAGTTCACTTAAACTTGAAGAACAAAAAATTGGCGACTGGTACTGTTTGGATGCTTTGCATATAGGTTTCTTAGACTATATAGAAGCAACATATACAAAGATTTCAACCGTCTACCTGTTCTATTCATTGTTCTACTTGTAGAAAGTTACAAATAATTTCCGTTTCATGATTATCAATGGGGCTCGTTGTTCACTTAAACTTGAAGAACAAAAAATTGGCGAATGGTACTGTTTGGATGCTTTGCATATATGTTTCTTAGACTATATAGAAGCAATATATACAAAGATTTCAACCGTCTACGTGTTCCAATCATTGTTCTACTTGTAGAAAGTTACAATTAATTTCCGTTAAAGGATTAACAATGGGGCTCGTAGTTCACTTAAACTTGAAGAACAAAAAATTGGCGAATTGTACTGTTTGGATGCTTTGCATATATGTTTCGTGGATTATATAGATCAATATATACAATGATTTCAACCGTCTACCTGATCCATTCATTGTTCTACTTGTCGAAATTTACAAATAATTTCCTTTAAAGGATTAACAATGGGGCTCGTAGTTCACTTAAACTTGAAGAACAGAAAATTGGCGAATGGTACTGTTTGGATGCTTTGCATGTGTTTCTTAGACTATTTAGAAGCAATATGTAGAAAGATTTCACCCGTCTAACTGTACTATTCATTGTTCTACTTGTAGAAAGTTACAAATAATTTCCATTTCATGATTATCATTGGGGCTCATTGTTCACTTAAACTTGAAGAACAAAAAATTGTCGAATTGTACTGTTTGGATGCTTTGCATATATGTTTCTTAGACTATATAGAAGCAATATATACAATGATTTCAACCGTCTACCTGTTCCATTCATTGTTCTACTTGTCGAAAATTACAAATAATTTCCGATAAAGGATTAACCATTGGGGCTCATTGTTCACTTAAACTTGAAGAACAAAAAATTGGCGAATGGTACTGTTTGGATGCTTTGCATATATGTTTCTTAGACTATATAGAAGCAATATATACATTGATTTCAACCGTCTACCTGTTCCACTCATTGTTCTACTTGTCGCAAGTTACCTAATAATTTCCGTTAAAGTATTAACAATGGGGCTCGTAGTACACTTAAACATGAAGATGAAATAATTGGCGAATTGTACTGGTTGGATGCTTTGCATATATGTTTCTTAGATTATATAGAAGCAATATATACAAAGATATCAACCGTCTACCTGTTCCATTCATTGTTCTACTTGTTGAAAGTTACAATTAATTTCCGATAAAGGATTAACCATTGGGGCTCATTGTTCACTAAACTTGAAGAACAAAAAATTGTCGAATTGTACTGTTTGGATGCTTTGCATATATGTTTCTTAGACTATATAGAAGCAATATATACAATGATTTCAACCGTCTACCTGTTCCATTCATTGTTCTACTTGTCGAAAGTTACAAATAATTTCCGTTAAAGGATTAACAATGGGGCTCGTAGTTCGCTTAAACTTGAAGAACAAAAAATTGGCGAATTGTACTGTTTGGATGCTTTGCGTATATGTTTCTTAGAGTATATAGAAGCAATATATAGAAAGATTTCACCCGTCTACCTGTTCCATTCATTGTTCTACTTGTCGAAAATTACAAATAATTTCCGATAAAGGATTAACAATGGGGCTCATTGTTCACTTAAACTTGAAGAACAAAAAATTGGCGAATTGTACTGTTTGGATGATTTGCATATATGTTTCTTAGACTATATAGAAGCAATATATACAATGATTTCAACCGTCTACCTGTTCCATTCATTTTTCAACTTGTCGAAATTTACAAATAATTTCCTTTAAAGGATTAACAATGGGGCTCGTAGTTCACTTAACCTTGAAGAAAAAAAATTGGCGAATTGTACTGTTTTGATGCTTTGCGTATATGTTTCTTAGACTATATTGAAGCAATATATACAAAGATTTCAACTGTCTACCTGTTCCATTCATTGTTCTACTTGTCGAAAATTACAAATAATTTCCGATAAAGGACTAACAATGGGGCTCATTGTTCACTTAAACTTGAAGAACAAAAAATTGGCGAATGGTACTGTTTGGATGCTTTGCGTACATGTTTCTTAGACTATATGGAAGCAATATATACAAAAATTTCAACCGTCTAAGTGTTCCAATCATTGTTCTACTTGTCGAAATTTACAAATAATTTCCTTTAAAGGATTAACAATGCGGCTCGTAGTTCACTTAAACTTGAAGAACAAAAAATTGGCGAATTGTACTGTTTTGATGCTTTGCGTATATGTTTCTTACACTATATTGAAGCAATATATACAAAGATTTCAACTGTCTACCTGTTCCATTCATTGTTCTACTTGTCGAAATATACAAATAATTTCCTTTAAAGGATTAACAATGGGGCTCGTAGTTCACTTAAACTTGAAGAACAAAAAATTGGCGAATGGTACTGTTTGGATGCTTTGCATATATGTTTCTTAGACTATATAGAAGCAATATATACAAAGATCTCAACCGTCTACCTGTACCATTCATTGTTCTACTTGTCGCAATTTACAAATAATTTCCATTATAGGATTAACAATGGGGTTCGTAGTTCACTTAAACTTGAAGAACAAAAAATTGGCGATTTGTACTGTTTGGATGCTTTGCATAAAAGTTTCTTAGACTATATGGAAGCAATATATACAAAAATTTCAACCGTCTAAGTGTTCCAATCATTGTTCTACTTGTCGAAATTTACAAATAATTTCCTTTAAAGGATTAACAATGCGGCTCATAGTTCACTTAAACTTGAAGAACAAAAAATTGGCAAATTGTACTGTTTGGATGCTTTGCGTATATGTTTCTTAGACTATATAGAAGCAATATATAGAAAGATTTCACACGTCTACCTGTTCCATTAATTGTTCTACTTGTCGAAAGTTACATATAATTTCCGGTAAAGGATTAACAATGGGGCTGGTAGTTCACTCAAAAATTGAAGAACAAAAAATTGGCGAATGGTACTGTTTGGATGCTTTGCATTTATATTTCTTAGACTATATAGAAGCAATATATACAATGATTTCAACCGTCTACCTGTTCCATTCATTGTTCTACTATTAGAAAGTTACAAATAATTTCCGTTTCATGATTATCAATGGGGCTCGTAGTTCGGGCATCGCATTTTCTCTTTCGCGTGAAACATTTTCCCATCATTTTGACAGGTTTAAACGACGGAATGAACGACGGAATGAACGACGGCATGAACGACAAAATGAACGGGAAAATGTGTCAGGCAAAATTTCTTGCTCTACTTTACTTTCGTTACCCATCTCGCACTGGGAGAAATAAATTCCCGACCGTGATGCGACGAGCATCCAATGCTTAAGGACTAACGCGAAATTTATTCCTTATTAAATTAACCTTACGAATAATCTTAATCTCAACATACCACGAACGTCTTAAAGTCTAATCCATTACAATTACAATTTGACCGCCCGCCCGCAATATCAATCTGACCTTCGATATGGGAGCAGTTTTTGTACACAGTGAAAATCATCCTATCTCGGGGGAAATACAAACACAATCTGAGCCTGTCCAATTAATAGCAAAGATTTCTTTGCAAAATATTGCCTGATTCCTTATCTGCATAGCAGAAAGCAAACCTCTTGGCCAGAAAAAGAAAAATGCATTCTGCTTGAAACAGAATGAAGAGAAACATCGTATTGCTTCATGAATGAAGAAAGTCGGACAACAATTATCTCATGAATCAGACTTCGAAAACAATACAGACGATACTTTGATCCAAAAATCAAACGTATCGTAACCATTAACAACGAAACCATTAAGAAATGGTCATCACACGATCGTAACAAATTTTCAGAAGAAATATCTGCAAACCTAACACACAATTTGCAACACAAGATGTCACCGAGAAATATCCATCGAACTCCCTTCGATGTGATTCGATTCATGCAACTCCTGCAATAAAAACTCATTTGTTAGTAAAATGTCATTACACTGTGGATTCCCCCAGCGTCTCTGGACGCCTGTCTCTCTTAATTTCCATGGGCATGGTCCAATTCATTTCCTCTAAATATCCATTATTAGTATTCCGTCTTCTGCAACAAACTCTCATTAATTTTGCCCAAAACGCGCAACATAAAACGAAATATCACCGACCCTTGAATATTGTAACAGACGAGTATCGAAATTTACGAAAATCAAATGAAGCATAATTTATTAAAAATTGTAGGAAATGCAAATGTTGTAAACTTTACGATAAAGAATGATCAGAAATTTAAAAAAGCAAATATAAAATTTGAAGTTACATATCGAGTCGACAAACGCGAATTGAATAGTATGGACAATTTAGCAAATTGTGCAATGTCACAATCATTTGCTATCAAATAAATTACTTGAATGAAAAAAGCTAATTTCGACGCAGTTGCATTCGAAATTATTTGAAACCTTTCCATCATCCGAGCATAAAAATAAATGCATCACTCTTTAATTCGCGACGCGAAAAGTGTTAAATAAAGACAGACTTCCCCCTTTGCTACAATATAACTCTACCATTTAGTGAAATAAATAAGCAAATATCTAAAAGCGACGCGTTTACTTCTTATCTGTATTTGCTATCCGTCTATCACACTGCAATTTCGATATATATGTTTCGGGCGCAAGTTTGTTATTTTCATTCTATTAAAAAAGTATGCAAAACCCGTGGTCCGTAATTTTTGTAAGAAATTTGCGAGAATTCATCGAAACCTCTACGTCGACGCGGTATTCTCACAAAAATGTCATCGCGATCCAAGTAAAATCCAGACAATATTAAATTAATAACTTTAACCATGACAGCCAGCAGCGTGTTTCCTATTTCACGAATTTTATTAAATTAACTGACACTCATTTTCTATCTGTGTCATCAAATGTGCATATAACTTTTTGCACTTTTATTTGCGGAGTGGTTTCAATGACCACGATGAAATTCATTGACTGATTGGTCTCAATGGACAATACATAATATAACTTGACAAAAATTCTACATAAATCCTCAAAATTTCTTGTATTAAAAGATACATTTGCAGCAGTATTTCTATTTGCAAGCACTTGATTAACAATACAAAAATCATGACATGAAGCAGCCAAAAGGCGCTGAAAATCCCGAAATCATCGAGCAGCCAAGAGGCGCTTTCAATAAAAATCGCGAGAAACCGGTGCCATTTCAGGCTCTTACTGTTCGCAACGCTAGCTCAAAACCCGCCTATTGCCATTTCATGGCTCTCATTCTTCGCAACGCTACTTTAAAACCCGCCTATTGCCATTCCATGGCTATCATACGTAATATTTTTTTTTTTTCTTTTCACCCCGCTAAAAATATATTTACATTGTCACTCACTGCTAAAACTATGTTTCGAGAAGCAGCAATATGCTGCCACATTACATATACATGCCCATTTGTATTTTGCCTGCCGTTTATCAGGGTAATTGCTATTATATGGTGTCGTCAAAATAAACGAATTTTAAAAAAAAAAATACGTAATATTATTTAATAAACAATCGCGTACTGCCATTTCGAGGCTTTCATTGTTCGCAACGCTACTTCAAAACCACTCCGGGCTATAAAACCACTACTGCCATTCCGGGGGCTCTCAGAATTCGCAACACTACCTATCCGGAAAAAAAGAAGCTATCGTTGGGAACAGGCCTCCTGAGGCACTCCATGGGGAGTTGCATTTTTGCAACTCCAATTGCTGAGTCTCTGACTCAGCAGATGCGCATCTCTCAGCTGCTTTTGTATTTCGCAACGCTAGTTTCGCGATTGTTCAAAAGAAAACCGCGTATAATTCATATTTCGCAACACAAATTTAGAATTTATTAAGAGCAAACTCCCGGACACCCATTTCAGGTGCTGAATCGTGATGCTATACTCTACAAATTATTAAGAAAATACTAATTCGAAATATTCTATAAGATACTAAAACAAACTCCCGTGCTCCTTGATCAAGGGCTATGTCGCAACTCTACTTTAACAATTAATTATTCAAAGACAAACCGGGCACTTTTCGTGCTTTATATCGCAACGCTACTTTAAAGAATTACTGTTCAAAGAAAAACCGGTCACTTTTCGTGCTTCAATTCGCAACGCTACTTCTAAACATCTAATTAAAGCAAGCTCCCGTTCGCCATCTCGGGCGATATCTCTCGCAACTCTATCTCTAATTTAATATAATATTCTAGAAATTAAAAAACCGAGTATATTCATATCGCAACACTAACAACTACCAATTAATTCGAACAAACCCGTGGGTACCATCCGTGGTGACCTTAATTTCGCAACACTAACGAGCAAGATATACGTAACTCTAATTTCGCAATGAAAAACCGCATGCAGCCAAGATGCGCTCGTTGGACGGGAATGTTACATCCGTCAGAGGACAAATACAGAAAGCGAGCACAGTGAATTAACAAATACTAATAATGACTTTCCATTCTAGAACCCAAAACGGATTCGAGGATGAAAAGCCATTCGCTGCAGCCCTCTTCGTGACAGTTTGTCGGGCCTCTTCGGCACTTGTTAGCCACTTCTTCTGCCGCTAGAGAATGCTCGAATACTTTGCACCAACAAAAGTCTTACTATTATCAAATTCAACAGTGAAAACCACACCACGAGCGTGCAGAGCGTATTCGCTGCTCGTGTAGCACAGTTTTCATAAAAAAAGGCAAAGTATTCGAATATCGCACCGGGAGTTTCACCACGTGCGCAAAAAATTTACAAACTAGAAACTACGGTCAAAAAGAGGGGGACACTCGGTTTGACCGTAGTTTGATCCCAGGTCCAGGCATATCACTTTTACCCGACCTACACAGAGAATGTGATATCCTGAATTCCTGGCCCTTCCTGCTTATATTTAACTCACATTCAAGAACGGTATGCTACCTACGTATCTAAAACCTATATTTAAAAATGCAAATCGCGACACAAATCACACAAACACACATCACTCCACGGTTCTCAATCAGGAACCAATGTGCATGGGCCTGAACTAGAGAGGACTCCCCGGGGTTCCTCCGACACCCGAGTTCGCAAACAACATTCATACTCTAAAATGTACGTACCAATTTCCTGAAATCGACTGACAAGGGTGGCGACCATTGCGTTACTTCATTATAATACTCTATCGCGATTTGACAGGTTTATTGTTCGCGACTAAAGTGAACAACAGCCGCGGAACGGAACGTTGGTTCGCTCCCGAATGGAAGCGGCGCGCGAGGACAGGGACTGAGGCGACTGGTCCGATGAACGTTCGGAAGCACGTGGAGGAAAGAAAACTCCCTTACACCAAAACTCGCTTTATTCCGTCTCAAATCAACAAACACAAACACCTGGGTTTTAACGAGGGACAATATCGCGAATCTACGAATAAAAATACGGGTCGCGAAGGCGGACCGCGTGAACAATAATTGCGAAAGCAACTGAACAAAAAGAGATGACTCTCAACGCGCGATGCGTAGTTTATCGCGGCACAGTAGAAAGAAGAGTGAAGCGCGGAACAGGTGCGTTCGTTTGTTCGCGTTACAATTCAGAAAAGAGGGCGCTGAAGTTAGCATAATCGCGAATAGGAGCAGCGAAAAGGCCACGTGGGCCGTGCATCACAAGGATATAATTGGCTCCCGGGCATCACGCGATGTGACGAGTTCGACATACGAAGACATGGAGATGACCAGTCTTCCTGGACTTTAACGGAAGTACCAGGACCGACTCGTGTGAGCCGAGAGCCCCTCCCTGTGGCGCACAACCCACTGCCAACCCCGAACATTTATAGAATTATAAATATTTGACATTGTATCGTTTGATATTTGAGGCAATGTATATGGCATATGTTGCACAGATAGAGAGAATTTCATCATTGGCATGCCATATACATCGATGAGTTGTAGTAAGAGTGAAAAGGAGAATAAGGCAAAATATATTGTTGAAGGTTGTATAAATTATTTTATGATACGAGAAAATTTCAAGCGACGCAAGATCCACAGCCTAACACACATCACACACATGTGGAAATTACGTCGTGCACGATTCGCCACCGCAATGTCAGTCGCTGATTTTTAAAAAAAAGGCCGTGCCCACCGCCTTTACCCATTCGAAGTGCACCTGGGCACTCGAATGAGTTCGGGCTTAAAGTGAACACGGCAGAACTTTGTACTCACTGCGTATTTTTGCTGAAAATCCTAGCTAAGAGGATGATTAGAAGAATTCTAACGGTCTGATTTATGAAAAATTGCAGCAAGTGACTCGAATTTGATATTTAATCAAGCAAATGACTCGACTTTTATATTTATTTAAGCAAGTGACTCGACTTTCATATTTGTTCAAGCAAAGAGAATTTTAATTGAAAAAGTGAACTCTATAGAAGCAAAATACTCTACTTCATATATTTGTAAATATGCAAAATTTACTTTGAATTGAAAATGAATATTAAAAACCGGGAGATCTCGTCATCAGGGGAAGAATTTTAACAGGGAAATGTATTAACTGTCACTCTGACTTCGAGATCTACCCGTCGCGAATTGCCTTCTTGTAGATAATACCATAATTGTTATTGAAACGACGCGAAACAAATTTACAAACTTCCGAAATTTCGTCTATCAAAAGCACAAATCGAGCGATCTATTTTAAAACATAAATCGTCTCGAAGAAAGCAATTAGCCGCGATCTTATAACAAATTTTGTTATAAGAATATTTTTCCAGTGAATATAAAGAACGCACAATACTCGTCAACTGTTCATTTGTGTTGATAAATTCGCAACGCTAACTGTAAATTTCATGATTACATTCATGTAAATAATGCAAAAATCGCGCTACAAGAAGGCCCTGTCCTAAGCTACGATATACATGACAGTACACAAGGAAAATATATAACAGTTTCTACTCACGAGTAATTTTTAAATTACTCGTGTTCACTATGCTCGCTTTATAGAACAATACAACCAATCTCCAGTGCCGCTTCGGACCTTTCGTCCTACGGCATGGTTTGGAGACCGGAGGGACAGTTAAAGTTTTTGACTCACCAGTGTCGAGACACCAGAATACCATTGGTTACCTTAGAATCTCTGCCGCTGCTGTCTCTGCCAGTGTTGTCTCCGCCGCTGTTATCAAGGTTGTCCTCAGGTCATCTCAAGGAATGTCCAAGGTCTAAACAAAACAAAGCATTTCGCATTGCAGGAGACACCGTTCGTAGAACGTTAAACTGCGTTCCGTTCCGATTTTACAAAGAAAGCTAATTGAATTTTGAAAACAGCGGATGAAAAAAAGTCGTAATTATATATCAAGAAACGTTAAGAGTAGATCGTAAGAATGATTAGTGTATGAATGATTTTCAGAATTGAGAATTCAAGGAGAAGTTATATATCGAACTATGTATCGAAACTTTCCGACAAGTACGTAGAAATAAAACATCTCTGTGTTTACGTTACTCACCTTCAAGGCGGAAGGTGCAACGCAGTTTCATAGGGTACAGCGATGCCTCACGAATTCGAGCAAAGTCTGTAACAAAAATAAGATGCACATCTTAAATACCTATTCCCTGAAAATTTCATGTCGGGGAATTTTTAATTTTTATTTATTTTATTGGTAGAACATACAATGTAAGGGTATGGAAATTTGATATAAAACTTGTAAGGACGTTTTGGAGAAAATTTTCAAGTAGCAACTGAAACTTGGGGAAAAATTGCGGGGTACATGCGAACTAAAATTTCAGCTCACCTATAAAAGATTTGCCCTTCGCCTGGGAGTGATTGTCGCCGTTCAACCATCCCGTCATTTGACTGTTCTGTAACAAAAAAATTAACATTTTCATTAGTATAAGCCATCTTTGTATTTCTCGACTGTGAATTTTTATTTCTCGATCATGTGATACTTACTTTTTAAATTCGTGAAGCCTTGCCCGATGGAAATCCTTTCCACAGCTGCTCCTGTTGCACTGACTCTACTTCCGGCGCGGTATAATTGAAAAAAAGACAATTTGCGACAGAGAATTATTTTCGCCGAACAATTTGACTCTACTTTCGCGTGAAGTTATAAATTTAAGTGTATAATATGAAATACGAAGCAAACACTGACTCTACTTTCGCGTAAAGTTATAAATTGAAGTGTATAATATGAAATACGAAGCAAACGCTGACTCTACTTTCGCGTAAAATTACTAGAAATTTAACACTTATTAAAGTATATATAAAATGCGAAACAAACACTCCAGCGATGCCTCACGAATTCGGACAAAGTCTGTAACAAAAATAAAACGCAAAATATAAAATATTTGCTCTCTGAAAACTTGAAAATTCAGCTAATTTTTTATTTAGCATAAAAATGTTGCAAGTATTCTATGAGAACTGCAAAAGCTAATTAATACTTTATTTACGTTAATTAAATTGATGGAGAGAACAAAGTTAAGTTTGCAAGGGAATTGGCAAATATCAAAGTTATGACGTGTGTACGGAATAAAATTTCAACTTACCTTCACAGACTTTGCCCATCGCCAAGGAATGATTGTCGCTGCTCAACCATCCCGTCATTTGACTGTTCTGTAACAAACAAATTAACATTTTGGTTAGTTTATATACATATTTTTTAATTAAAAAATTTCATTTCTCGAGCATCTTATACTTACTTTTAAAATTCGTGAAGCCTTGCCCGATGGAAGTCCTTTCCACAGCTGCTGCTCGATGCACTGTCTCTACTTCCGGTACGATCAATTTAAATAATATAAGGAAGCTACCGCGACCGAGAATCATTTCCGGCGAACAATTTTGACTCTACTTTCGCGGAGAAAAGAATTCATAATATTTTTAATAATTATTCAAAAGATATTAATAATTATAATAGCGGGTTGCAAACACTGACTCTATGTCGCGTGAATTTGTTATAAATTGAAAAAATATTGAGTAATAAATATATACAGATATAAATATTAATATAATACGAAACAAGCACTGACTCTAGACCGCAATGCGCTCGGCCCCAAATTTTGCTGAAAATAAAAGGGTGGGGTGGGGAACACAAGAAAATCAAACAACCATGTTTTTCTTTTTCATATCAAATCAAGTGCTTGCTTCAAGAAATACTGCTTAAAAATTATGTCTTACTCATTGATTCGTCATGTTCTTTGTGTAATACAATACACTATTAATTAAATGTATAAACAATAAATACTGCGAGCTGCCACTGTTAAAGTTATAAGATTAGTCATGCTTATTCCCTATTACATATGAACACTAACCCCCTTCGATAAATTCATGAAAATCTTTATAGAAATTACGGACGAATCTAACGCAGGACCTTAACACCCTACATCGGCAAATACGATTTTTATTTACTTCTATACTTATGCCCTGAAACCTACGTAAATCCATTGCAGCGTCTCAAAACGGAAGGATAAGTCGTAACATGTAAATACCAAGTAAAAACGAATCGCGATTTATTTGTAGCATAGAATTGTAGCCGTCGAAATTTAACACCGCGAATTGGTAAACACTGTCAGAATAAGGAGCAGCTTTCTTGGAAGTCGACTATCGGATTGTAAATATTGACTGAATACTCGTATATTGTAAGAGGTTTCAAATAATCCCGAAAGATTTCAATCGTTGCATGTTTCCGTAGAACCGTATTAATTCGTAGAAATGTAAATTCTATTCGTCGGATGTTCGACTCGATATCAATTAATATAAATATTACATAAATTCAAACAAAATATCGCGAAGACCCGAAGTAAATGAAAATGTTACTTGCGTATGGCGTCGTAATATCTTACGTTTTGTTGCTCCACCGTGCACGTGTCCGATCGTGCCAGCCCGGAAGGTCGTTCAAAGGATACTCCGAGTCCTGCAAGCACACACGAGTAAACTATTAAATAACTGCGAAAAAGTACAATAATTCCGTATAATCACGTTTCAGAGCAACAATAATCGCGGTCTTCGTCAATAAAATCGAAATACGAAGCTATAGAAGAAGTACTAATGTTGTAGACGAGAAAAGCACCGCGTAAATGTCGCGAGAGGTCAGTGACGTCACCAATTGCGTCGTAATTATTTCGCGATTGTTACTAAATTCGTAATTATTATTGTCCGAATTGATTGTTATGGTACAGCAGAAGACTATTACGTAGTAGATAAACAAGTGAACTATTTTTTAGCGGTCGGTAAACGAGGGCGATGTAAAAGAAAAGGTACTCACAGCGGATACGTGTTAACGGTTCCAAGTCCGGAGAGAGAAAGAGGTAGGTGACCGCTCAGGTAGGAGTGGGGATAGCTCGCGGCGGCTTGGTTGCCGCTCGGTGGGGGAAAAGCGAGCCAATCAGAATACGGCTGCATGTCACGCGCTACAAGGCCTATCCTCTAGCGCGCCAAAACCAGGGATTTTGAGAAATTTCAAACAAAGACTTATAATATCTCGAAATAAGAGATTTGAGCATGAATTATTAAAATAGTTATTAAGTAGAAAGATCTCCACCGGTAATATGTAGAAGATATATCGTTTAGAGCAGAGAAACGAATCTTTTTACTTATTTAAATAACAAGAAGTTATTCTTTACGTGATAATACAGTATTAATGTTCAATGACGATATAAATCAATATTAGAATTTAAAACAATTTGGGTACCAAAACCGTGAGAGCCGATCACATAACTTCAAAAATAACAAAAGGTCTGCCTTCTTTCACTTTGTCTTTAAGTTTGTGGCTTTCTCATGAAGACCATATTTATAATGTTTCCAATTTACATTCGCAGAATAAGAGCATTATGGAGTCAGTTTATTATGCTATATGTACGAGTGAATGAACAACCGAAACAATAGAGACAGCATGATCGCACGAGCAACAGTGATAAAGAGAAAACATCTGACCACCGTTGACTCATCTCCAATGCGAGGCTTAACTTCTACTTAATCGCGTAATCTTAAAGCTACCTTAAACGCAAATTCTTCATCGGCCCAGTCAGAGGGTCTGGCTTACTCCGACACACTGCCCCCCCCCCCCCCCCCCATCGGACGGTATGAAGCACATATGTCAGATAAGCACATATGTCAAGACACTCGTCGGTCTTCTGGACAGGGGCTGCAATTGGGATAGGAAGTAAGTAACGAGGACGGCTACACGAGAAAAACGTTTGCCTTCTTTCGCATATTTTCGAGAGCATGGAATTGAGTTACGATGACACTCTTGCATTCAATTTTACGCTTAGGTGACATTTTTAAATCTAACTTAAATCTTACTGGAACTATCTTAACGCTAAACGATGTCTTCTTTCGAGGTGGTGACTGGAACTTTTAATCAACGAAGAGTTAAAGAATTGTTGTCACCAAAGAAAGAAAACGAATAGTCAGAGATAAAAGCGAACAAATCTGCCCAACGTTGACTCTTCTTCGATGCGAAGCTTAATTTCTACTTAATCGCGTAACCTTAAAGCTAACTTAAACGCAAATTCTTAGATGTAAATAATTGTAAGACTAGGAATCCGAACATTCGGTAGCCAAGGCTGCCGAATATTCGGATTTCGTGGCTATTCGCTCGATATCACTTGCTATTTAGTACTACTATTTAACAAAATATCGTACTAAAAGCACGTTTAATAAAAGTTAAAATCATAGCAAGTGATATCGACCCAGGTCCCACCGCGAGGAGGTTGCCACGAAACGGGACCCAAAAATGCATGCCCAACCAACCTCCATTTCATTCTGCTCTTCCTCTGAGACACTTTCCCTCGACATTGACGAATTCAATGTCGAGAGAAAGTGGAGCAGAGGAATCGCCGACTCTACTTTACTTATTCCGTTTCGCGAAAAGAGATAGACACCCGCCGAATGGTGTCGATCTCCCTTTACAATATTTACTTATTCGACATTCCTAATTCTTATCTTACTTTCCGCACGCAATCACTCTTACAAAACCATAATATCGCATCCATGCTCAAGAAATATCCGAGAAGAAGGCAAACGACTTTGAAAAGCAAAATGAAAACGCGATCGCGAAAGGGGGAAGAAAGTTAGTCTTCTGCGGCTGGAGTCCAGTTGCACCCCTTCCTGAGACGGACTGGGTTGGTACGATCTGTAGCTGAACCGGATTATCTGCCAGGCTGGTCATGATCCAACTTGAACCACGACGAGGTTGCGTCTTTGAGCCCTCGGGTCGTACGTCGACCGATGACAAATGCGATGATCCGGTCGGTGGTGGAGCACTGGCCAGTCGCGTACCGTAACTGGACGCGATGAGTGCCAGAGGTCACGTCTTACAACGACGAGGCTGCGTAACGTGGCGGCTCATCGGCCCAGTCAGAGGGTCCGGCTTACACCGACACAGTGCCACCCCATCGATCGGTATGGAGCACATATGTCATAAGTCGATCGTACGACCTTCGGCTCAAAGACCAACCCTGAAGACGTCCCTGGGCCGTAGAACCACGCTTCTCGCCTCCGCGCCGCCGCAGAAACACTCGTCGGTCTTCTGGACAGGGGCTGCAATTGGGATAGGAAGTAAGTAACGAGGACGGCTACACGAGAAAAACGTTTGCCTTCTTTCGCATATTTTCGAGAGCATGGAATTGAGTTACGATGACACTCTTGCATTCAATTTTACGCTTAGGTGACATTTTTAAATCTAACTTAAATCTTACTGGAACTATCTTAACGCTAAACGATGTCTTCTTTCGAGATGATGACTGGAACTTTTAATCAACGAAGAGTTAAAGAATTGTTGTCACCAAAGAAAGAAAACGAATAGTCAGAGATAAAAGCGAACAAATCTGCCCAACGTTGACTCTTCTTCGATGCGAAGCTTAATTTCTACTTAATCGCGTAACCTTAAAGCTAACTTAAACGCAAATTCTTAGATGCAAATAATTGTAAGACTAGGAATCCGAACATTCGGTAGCCAAGGCTGCCGAATATTCGGATTTCGTGGCTATTCGCTCGATATCACTTGCTATTTAGTACTACTATTTAACAAAATATCGTACTAAAAGCACGTTTAATAAAAGTTAAAATCATAGCAAGTAATATCGACCCAGGTCCCACCGCGAGGAGGTTGCCACGAAACGGGACCCAAAAATGCATGCCCAACCAACCTCCATTTCATTTTGCTCTTCCCCTGAGACACTTTCCCTCGACATTGACGAATTCAATGTCGAGAGAAAGTGTAGCAGAGGAATCGCCGACTCTACTTTTCTCATCCCGTTTCGCGAAAAGAGATAGACACCCGCCGAATGGTGTCGATCTCCCTTTACAATATTTGCTTATTCTAAACTAAACTAAACTCTTAAATCTAGCCTTACTTACTATTTGCAGTAAGTACAGGAAGAGAATAAACTATAGGGAAGCAGATCGCAGCAGCCTTTAACTTCGTTCGAGAAGAGAGGCAGATTATTATATCGTATTAATTTCTCAGCATTAGAAATTGTTATAATGAACGAATTATTTTTGAATGTATTAGAGGTTAATTTTTCTTGCAACTAAGATCCTGCCTGTAGCATTGCTAACTTTCATTAAAATCTAGTAAGACATCTATCCGAGGACTAAGTTCTCTTAAACTTAAAAGCTTTCCTATTCAGTAACTTACTATTCTTAAAATTAAAAGTCTGCCTGTTCGGTTAATAACCTGTCTTAGAACAAGATATTAATAATTTGTCTTAAAGCTAAAAACCTGCCTATTCGTTAACTAACTCGTCTTAAAATTAAAATCCTGCCTATTCTGATAGGAACATACATTAAAATTAAGAGTTGACCACCTCCATAAAGACGATATCTTGCCTTAATATTTAAAACCTGCCTATTCAGTGACTAACTCATTTTAAAGCTAATAGCCTGCCTATTGAGCGACTAACTCATCTTAAAGCTAATACCCTGCCTATTCAGTGATTAACTCGTCTTAAAACTAAACGCCTGCCTATTCTGAAACTAACTCGCCTTAAAATTAAGAGCTGGCCGGCTCGATACATGCACTATTTTGTCTTAAAATTTAAAACCTGTCTATTCAACAACTAACTCGTCTTAAAACTAAACGCCTGCCTATTCTGAAACTAATTCGCCTTAAAATTAGGAGCTGGCTGGCTCGATAAATGAATGTCTTGTCTTAAAATTTAAAACCTGCCTATTCAGTAACTAACTCGTCGTAAAATTCGAAGCCTGCCTTTTCGATAGCTAAGTTTTATAAAAATTAAAGTCCCATATATTCGATAATTAAGAGCTCTTAGAAGTAACGTCGTTACCATGTTTCCTTAATAACGAATAACCTGCCTATTAAGGAATTAAGTTCAATTCCAAAATGTTTGATAGTTAAAACCTCATGCAAAATATATAGGATTTAAGTTTCTTGAAAAATAAGGAATAGCCTTCTCCGAAAACTTAGTTTATCCGGTTACAAAAATATACTTAAACCAAACATCTGCTTGTGCGATGTGTAGATTCCATTGAAACTGAAGAAATTGCCTCCCGATAACAAAGACCTTCTAAATTCCTGAGAATCGGATTTAACTGACACCTGAAATCTTTTGAGAATCAGAGACTTAACTATACGAAAACTAATTTTACCAGTTTCGATGATAATCTCAAATCGTTGGTTATCATCGTCATCACCATCATCGTCATCGTTATCGTGGAAGATCGGAATATTATACATTAAAAGAGAACGACCCACTTTCGCTACAGTATACACAGAATATCACATACGCGAGAAAACTCGAAAGAAAATTCGCCATCGATCTAAAGTCCTCGATTGCACTATCATAAAGTAAGAATGCGAGCTTATGGAACTCCATGTAATTGCAAATGTACGATAAAAATAAACCATGATTTGTGCAAAGCATTTGGGAAAATGTATCGGCGGAACTTTATCCTCGATGAAAAATTGAATTGAGAAAACAGGTAATTCGAACGGCCAACAGTCACAGTATCAATATTATTGTAGAATAAGATGAAATATTTTGACAATATATTAATTCAATTAATAGTTCGTAATGTTCCATTTGACAAACGCTTGCGAAAACAGCTTCACTTTATTATTAATCATAGTTATTTTAATCGTAAAAAGAACGCGAGCACCTGTTTCCGAAGCGCTACGGAAATTCGCGGCTAACGGAATCGCGAGTATCTTTCCGAGGTGCTGTCAATTTTCGCAACACTAATTTCGCGTACGAGCAATAATCGCGAGCGCCTACGCGAGGCGCTGTGAATTTTCGCAACACTAATTTTGCGACGAGCAAAATCGCGAGCATCTTAGCGAGACGCTGTGAATTTTCGCAACGCTAAGTTCGCGAAGAGTGATCGAACAAAATCGCGGGCAACCTCTACCGAGGTGCACTTTTAATTTCGCAACTCTAATAATCGCGAATATTTTATACAATTGACGGGATAGTATCCCGCACTGGCGTCATGACGTAGACGCAGTACTGTACTGCGATATTAATCGCAATTCTGCGATATTAACCGCAATTTTGCGATATTAATCGCAGTGTTGCGATTTTTCGCAGAGCTGAAATCGCGAATATAATATCGAACAAACCGTGTACTTAGTTTCGCAACACTACTTTAAAAAAGAAAGAGAATTGTAAATCGCGTATACATTTTCGCAACACTACTTTGAAAAATAAAGAAAAGGGCAAAATCGCGTATAAATTTTCGCTACACTACCCTGAAAAATAAAGAAAAGAGCAAAATCGCGTGTAAATTTTCGCAACACTACCCTGAAAAATAAAGAAAACAGCAATATCGCGTATAAATTTTCGCCACACTACTTTGAAAAAGTAAAGAAAAGGACAAAATCGCGTTTAAATGTTCGCTACACTACCCTGAAAAATAAAGAAAAGAGCAAAATCGCGTATAAATTTTCGCAACACTACTTTATAAAATAATGAAAGAAGCAAAGACGCGTATTGTTATTTTCGCGACACTAATTTCTCGGACGAAGCCGAATTCGCAGCTTTTTGCTGCGATGCGGCGAAGCAACTAACTACCACACAACTATTACTACTACTACTACAAGCGAACATAGTGACAAAGTAGTAACGTAAAACATAAACTTACTGTATATTTCTGAAAGAAAAAGGAAAGAATTAGGGTTACAACCTGAAAATCCTAACGAGAATGATTAATTAATATAATAAAAGCGGCGTAAGAAATTTCAATAAATAACATGACTTTAAATGAGAATTGAAATCTATTAAAGTGACTCTACGTAGAGCATTGACACTCTATATGCAAATGAATTTAAAAGTGAATTGTAATTGACTAAAATTGACTCTACTGAGATCATTGAAATTTGTCGGTCAATACCATCGTCAAAGTAATTCGTCGAAAAATTCAATATACATTCGTTATTATTACTTTGACAATGGAATTGACCATCCGCGAAATTCTTACATACTAAACATCCTAGAAAAATCGTTACTACTCGCGACTATGGTACTAATTACCATAATCGCGGTCACTATGTTCGCAAACTACTAGCACACATAAAATACAACCAGTCGTTCGGTGCCGTTTCGGACCATTCGTCCTGCGGCATGACCGAACGACCGGAGGAACTTTGAATTTTGTCACTCACCAACCGAAGAAAGTGATAGTTGAAAAGTGTTTATCTCCACGTTGAGATCGTAGTCCATGGTCCGGCTGCATCCATGGTCCGGCTGCATCCATGGTCCGGCTGCATCCATGGTCCGGCTGCATCCATGGACCGGCTGCATCCATGGTCCGGCTGCATCCATGGTTGGGCTGCGTCCATGGCCTGGCTGCATCCATGGCCTGGAGATTGTCCTTTCTTTAACACAAGAGAAGACAACATTATAGAATCTCTAAGGAGAATTATTTGAATATACGGTGGGTAAAATTAAACTCTAATTTAATTCTCTTAACCGTTTGAGTCTCAGGATATATTGGACAAATTTTGAGAGAAATAAACCAATTTTCTTTATAGAGATAGAATATAACGGATCTTTTTGATACTGAGACTCAAACGGTTAAAGTGAACTTTAAGTTCCAATTGAAATAGGGGTCGATTAATGAAAATGTTAGTGAAATAATGAAACTTACATCCTCCATCGTCCACCGACTGCACGATGGAGGTCCTCTCCGCAGGAGCAGGTGCTGACCCGCGAGTTTCGCGATTTCGGTGATCGGTATTCGCGACCGGTACGTTGAAACGATTTACGGTACGAACGAACACTGGCTCTACTTGCGCGAATACTCGTTTCGAGTATGTTTTAAATATATGCGATACAAAACCCGGCACTGACTCTAAGACCGATAAATCGGTCGCAAATTTTAATATGCAAGCGTTTGTCAATGAAACATTACATTTATATAATCGAGATACTTTAATTATAAGGTATTGAAATTAAAATTATATCGTATACTGTGATTATATCGTATGTCGTTCGAATTACTATTGAATGACAAAATAATAAAAAATTTCAACGATACAGTTCCCCAAACGAGTTACACAGATCAAAGTCCCATTTCTAATTGAAGATTTCATAATTCTGTGAACTTCTAAGCGCGAATGTTATTCTATACTCGCACTACAGACTTTACGATAGTGCAATCGAGTTCTAGAAAGACGGCAGCTTCTACTATATCATTTGAAAAATATCAAGAATCTCGAAACACGGGGAAATTGTAGCGAAAGTGAGTCATTTCTCATTTAACGTGAGTTCCAACTGATTGAGAATGGCCCAATATCCCAAAACCTTCTGCCGGAGATACTGTAAACAGAAATAACAATCGGACTTGAAAAAATGAATCTATTTTTGTGAAAATTAATTAAGAACTGACATTACGGAGGAAATGGAGGTGGAAATATTAAGCTACGATAATTGCGAGTTTCGAGGAAAGAGAAAATGAATTGATAACATAATACAACATCTACGGGAACCAACTATCGAAAATAAATGTGCAATATTTTAATGGTTATTTCACAACACGTTGTGTTCAATCACTTAAATTAATTAGAAACACTGGCGCGAAACCGTAACTTTAAGTTATTGACATTTACACGAAGTAATCACTTTATGTCACTGACACTATAACAACACGTTGTATTTAATCGCTTAAATTATTCAAAATCACTTGCACAAAACTATCACTTTGTGTCACTAACACTTCCACAAAACGTTATATTTAATTGTCGAAATAATTTAAAAATACTTGCACAAAATTGTCACTTGATGTCACTGACACATCCACAAAACCTTGTATTTAATTGTCGAAATAATTTAAAAACACTTGCACAAAACTGCCACTTGATGTCACGGACACATCCACAAAACATTGTATTCATTTGTTAAAATGATGTAAAAACACTACAAGTAACGATCACTTGATGTCACTGATACTTCCACAAAACGTTGTATTTAATTGTCGAAATTATTTAAAAACACTTGCACAAAACTGTCACTTGATGTAACTGACCCATCCACAAAACCTTGTATTTAATTGTCGAAATAATTTAAAAACACTTGCACAAAACTGTCACTTGATGTCACTGACACATCCACAAAACCTTGTATTTAATTGTTGAAATAATTTAAAAACACTTGCACAAAACTGTCACTTGATGTCACTGACACATCCACAAAACCTTGTATTTAATTGTTGAAATAATTTAAAAACACTTGCACAAAACTGCCACTTGATGTCACTGACCCATCCATAAAACGTTGTATTTAATTGGCGAAATAATTTAAAAACACTTGCACAAAACTGTCACTTGATGTCACGGACACATCCACAAAACGTTGTATTCAATTGTTAAAATCATGTAAAAACACTACAAGTAACGATCACTTGATGTCACTGATACTTCCACAAAACGTTGTTTTTAATTGTCGAAATTATTTAAAAACAATTGCACAAAACTGTCACTTAATGTTACTGACACATCCACAAAACCTTGTATTTAATTGTCGAAATAATTTAAAAACACTTGCACAAAACTGTCACTTGATATCACTGACACATCCACAAAACCTTGTATTTAATTGTCGAAATAATTTAAAAACACTTGCACAAAACTGTCACTTGATGTCACTGACACATCCACAAAACCTTGTATTTAATTGTTGAAATAATTTAAAAACACTTGCACAAAACTGTCACTTGATGTCACTGACACATCCACAAAACCTTGTATTTAATTGTCGAAATAATTTAAAAACACTTGCAGGTAACTGGCACCTGAGGTCACTGATACTTCCACAAAACGTTGTATTTAATTGTTAAAATGATGTAAAAACACTACAAGTAACTATCACTTGATGCCACTAATACTTCCACAACACATTGTATTTAATTGTTAAAATTATTTAATATCACTTTTAATTTATTGTTTAAGTAGTTTAATATTATAGCACACATGCACTAATAGTCGTAATCCAAGATCAAGAGTGACTAGGTACCCATATGCAAGTGCACAAATATACATAGGGACCAACCTGTCAAATCACGCGACCCGTTCGATGTCTGAAGCTGTACTGTGCTCTCCCGCCTCAGCGAGGTGGCTCGCTGAACATGCGTAGTGCACCTTACGTATTGAGATCCCCTTTCTCCATGGATAATTTTGCAAACTTCGGTTATTACAATAATTTTCGTCAATAATCGTTTATTACAGATGTAATTATTATTTAATAACTTGTCTCTGCTTATTTTTAATAAATCTTATGGTGAATAAAAATTATAGGAGTGAAGTACGTGAGTTTATAATTGACGATGTACTTTTCAATGCTTACGAATATTTGATTCTTTGTGTAATACTTTTATCTTATTGATAAATAATATATTTGCAGCTATCTTCGATGAATTTCAAGCAACCTCCAATATTATTTGGGGAATATAATGTAAGAAATATATAAGGAAAGGATTTTCGAAGGTAGACACCTCGTTCGCCGACTGCGCGTGCTAAGCTAGTTTACCAACCGCACCAACTCGATACTCTGATTGGACGAACGATGCAAAAGGAAGAAAAAACGAAAATTATTGTTGTTATAATTTAGTTAGAGATAACGGAACTGTTCCACGCTGAACGTATTCAGTTTTTGGCAGATATTATCTCTCAAAACGGAGGGTTCAAATACATTTCATACCATCAAAATAGAAGGTTCCTGCTTGACTGCAATCCGATAGCGATAACGTTATCAAGAACTTCTATTTTATAGACGGTCGAACAAGTTGAAATATTTTACCATCCCTTATTTTGTTATCATCCCGCTGCTTTAACGAACACGGTTAACATCCTAGTCCAAATAAAATATGTTTTGCAATATTTCATCCCAACAAAGTAAGCATTACTGTATGCCAGTATAATGCAATTATATCTTTTATAATCTATAGTATCTTCTATGATATAGTAATTAAACCAATACAACCAATTCCTATTACTATCATGATTTTCTCCGGTACAATACATTTCCAATTGTTTTCTCAAGCCTTTCGTCGAGCCATTCAGGCAGACTTTCAAGTTGAATTCCTTTGCAATCATTTGACAAAACGCACTCCATTACATACGTCCTTTATTCCCTGACATTTGCAAATCGATACACAGTGCTTCCGAAGCACATTTACGAATGTTGCACAACAGATCGCCGGAGGCTTTTTTGTAAAGGTCAAGTGCTTGGATCCACACGTTTACCATGGAATTTGCAATACAAAATTCTCCATTCGCATGTATATTTTACTAGTATGCAAATACTTGACAACCTCGACCGACGAAAGAATAATAATTTTGCACAACCTCTACGCGATATATTAGGAAACATCAACAAAAGAGCTTTCACCGTCTAACCAGCTGCATAATATATTTTCGAGGCTGCATAACAAATATTCAAATTTTACGATAACACGATAACAATAATTCGAAATTATTCTCTATATTTTTTACGACTATTCCATTTATCAGGGCTTCGAATAAGCGCGAAAATAATATTATATATTCAGTATTTAATATTTTGATGACGCTCCCGTCAATTTTCTCACATTCGCTGTATGGTCCGAGGGAAAATCGATGGAACTTCGTTAACTACGATTTCTCCCCAACGTGGCCACCGTAAAGCAATTATCAGTCGAAGAGAGAATGTCTTCTGAGCATTTACTCCCTTTCATTGGCGAAAATGGCATTGGAGGTCGAATTACCCCGGTTTTTGCATCGTCGCTTTGTCAGCCAACGATATTTCGCACCGTTCAACCGAGAGCATCGTCGAGCCTCCACTTCTATCCACGAATCTAACGCGATAGATCAAAGTTTTTCGATTTCAATACGCGCAAACAGCGAATTCTCTGTACGATGACTTTCATCGGCTTTCCTCTCACCATTTAGCAGGAAATGTTTGGAAAAGCGAGGTAAAAATCGAGTAGGAAGCGGAAATATCGTACTCTTTGTTCCGCGCAACGTTTCTGTCCTCCCCAGTTTTCTCTCTGTGCTCCTCCTCTACACGCATTTCCTAGCATCGGAACAAAATAATAGGAATGCCAATCAACGAAAGTTTGACGAAACGCAAAAAATTTATTGAAACGCAGTAATCACATTGTCGAAGGTCGCCGTGAGCTCGGTTTAATAAAACGCTTTTTGCCGCACCGTGCATACGTGCGGCTTTTTTCTTCCATTGCCGATCCGCGATCAATTCGTGAAAATATGAAATATGCGAATAACAGAGAGGAGAGATGCAAAGTGATAAAGAGAGAGAGAGAGAGACATATCTCGATGAAGAGTATTAGGATTTTCCGTGTGCTCTTCCCTTTTATTTTTCTCATTGTACACCTTCCGATTGTACTCTTTGACGTTTATTAATTCAACGATTGGATATCTCGAGAAAGGGAGATTCGTTTTAAACAGGCGTCTTTGTAGATATCACGGGCCGCCGTTGCACGGGGAAAGTAATTGCACGGAAGTGGAGAATTATGCTGGTATTTATTTAAGTGTAAATTTTAATTACATCTGATGCAGAATAATGTAAATCGACTGTGTAATGTATTCGGTGATCGCGATGTTAATAACTGCGAAAAACAAGCATCGATGGAACGTGAAATTTTAATCAAATCGAGCCACTGTCGTTTCACGACTCTCAAATAAACATAGTGATACGGTACTCAAAGAGAAATCTGACCTAAACGATAGGAAACACGACACCGTTGCGAAACGTCCAACCATCCTCTTGTACGTGGATTAGTCGGAAATGCCATTCGTTTTTAGCACAATTTATAAGTTGCTCGTTTCAACGGACAACGATATCCAGTGATTCCTGCTCACTCCTCACGATTCAGTGACAAGCGATTATTAAAACGGTGGAAAATAATAATGCACTTTGCGCTAAATATACTAATATATCATTAATTCATAAAGATCTAGGTATAAGCTACATAAGTGATTACATTCAAAAATTCTCCATACGCTTTTACCAAACGTGCTATAAAAGTAAAGATAAAGCTATTAATTCCATAGGAAATTATTCTCAGGTTGACCTTAACTATAAGAAGTATAAACATAAGCGAATCATTCATTTGTTACTTAGTCTCTAGCCTTGTACTTATTGTATATTACTTCAAGTCTTCTATGATGAGACAGGTTTTTATAATTTTCCTATCATTCTTCTAAACTATAGACAATCGCGTTAATTTCTTAAAAACTTAATTTACTAATGACTGGGGTGAAAGTTAATCTTGGTACCCAGTTATCGTATCTTTATGTAATTGTTTATTATTGTATATTGTAAATAAAAAAAAAAAAAAAAAAGAAAGTTACAAATAATTTCCCTTTCATGATTATCAATGGGGCTCGTTGTTCACTTAATCATGAAGAACAATAAATTCTCGAATGGTACTGTTTGGATGCTTTGCAGGTATGTTTCTTAGACTATATGGAAGCGATATATACAAAGATTTCAACCTCCTACGTGTTCCAATCATTGTTCTACTTGTCGAAATTTACAAATAATTTACTTTAAAGGATTAACAATGGGGCTCGTAGTTCACTTAAACTTGAAGAACAAAAAATTGGCGAATTATACTGTTTGGATGCGTTGCATTTATGTTTCTTAGACTATATAGAAGCAATATATACAAAGATTTCAACCGTCTACCTGTTCCATTCATTGTTCTACTTGCCGAAATTTACAAATAATTTCCTTTAAAGGATTAACAATGGGGCTCGCAGTTCACTTAAACTTGAAGAACAAAAAATTGGCGAATGGTACTGCTTGGATGCTTTGCGTACATGTTTCTTAGACTATATGGAAGCAATATATACGAAGATTTCAACCGTCTACGTGTTCCAATCATTGTTCTATTTGTCGAAATTTACAAATAATTTCCGTTAAAGTAATAACAATGGGGCTCGTAGTACACTTAAACTTGAAGAACAAAAAATTGGCGAATTGTACTGTTTGGATGCTTTGCATATATGTTTCTTAGGCTATATAGAAGCAATATATACAAAGATTTCAACCGTCTACCTGTTCCATTCATTGTTCTACTTGTCGAAAGTTACAAATAATATCCGTTAAAGGATTAACAATGGGGCTCGTTGTTCACATAAACTTGAAGAACAAAAAATTGGCGAATGGTACTGCTTGGATGATTTGCATATAGGTTTCATAGACTATATAGAAGCAATATATACAAAGATTTCAACAGTCTACCTGTTCTATTCATTGTTCTACTTGTACAAAGTTACAAATAGTTTCCCTTTCATGATTATCAATGGGGCTCGTTGTTCACTTAAACTTGAAGAACAAAAAATTGGCGAATTGTACTGTTTGGATGCTTTGCATATATGTTTCTTAGACTATATAGAAGCAATATATACAATGATTTCAACCGTCTACCTGTCCCATTCATTGTTCTACTTGTCGAAAGTTACAAATAATTTCCGTTAAAGGATTAACAATGGTGCTCGTAGTTCACTTAAACTTGAAGAACAAAAAATTGGCGAATGGTATTGTTTGGATGCTTTGCATATATGTTTCTTAGACTATATAGAAGCAATATATACAATGATTTCAAACGTCTACCTGTTCCATTCACTGTTCTACTTGTCGAAAGTTACAAATAATTTCCGTTAAAGGATTAACAATGGGGCTCGTAGTTCACTTAAATTTGAAGAACAAAAAATTGGCGAATGGTACTGTTCGGATGCTTTGCATATATGTTTATTAGACTATATAGAAGCAATATATAGAATGATTTCAACCGTCTACCTGTTCCATTCATTGTTCTACTTGTAGAAAGTTACAATTAATTTCCGTTAAAGGATTAACAATGGGGCTCGTAGTTCACTTAAACATGAAGAACAAAAAATTCGCGAATTGTACTGTTTGGATGCTTTGCATATATGTTTCATAGACTATATAGAAGCAATATATACAAAGATTTCAACAGTCTACCTATTCTATTCATTGTTCTACTTGTAGAAAGTCACAAATAATTTCCCTTTCATGATTATCAATGGGGCTCGTAGTTCACTTAAGCTTGAAAAAAAAAATTCACGAATGGTACTGTTTGGATGCTTTGCATATATGTTTCTTAGACTATATAGAAGCAATATATACAAAGATCTCAACCGTCTACCTGTTCCATTCATTGTTCTACTTGCCGAAATTTACAAATAATTTCCTTTAAAGGATTAACAATGGGGCTCGTTGTTCACTTAAACTTGAAGAACAAAAAATTGGCGAATGGTACTGTTTGGATGCTTTGCATATATGTTTCTTAGACTATATAGAAGCAATATATACAATGATTTCAAACGTCTACCTGTTCCATTCACTGTTCTACTTGTCGAAAGTTACAAATAATTTCCGTTAAAGGATTAACAATGGGGCTCGTAGTTCACTTAAATTTGAAGAACAAAAAATTGGCGAATGGTACTGTTCGGATGCTTTGCATATATGTTTATTAGACTATATAGAAGCAATATATAGAATGATTTCAACCGTCTACCTGTTCCATTCATTGTTCTACTTGTAGAAAGTTACAATTAATTTCCGTTAAAGGATTAACAATGGGGCTCGTAGTTCACTTAAACATGAAGAACAAAAAATTCGCGAATTGTACTGTTTGGATGCTTTGCATATATGTTTCATAGACTATATAGAAGCAATATATACAAAGATTTCAACAGTCTACCTATTCTATTCATTGTTCTACTTGTAGAAAGTCACAAATAATTTCCCTTTCATGATTATCAATGGGGCTCGTAGTTCACTTAAGCTTGAAAAAAAAAATTCACGAATGGTACTGTTTGGATGCTTTGCATATATGTTTCTTAGACTATATAGAAGCAATATATACAAAGATCTCAACCGTCTACCTGTTCCATTCATTGTTCTACTTGCCGAAATTTACAAATAATTTCCTTTAAAGGATTAACAATGGGGCTCGTTGTTCACTTAAACTTGAAGAACAAAAAATTGGCGAATGGTACTGTTTGGATGCTTTGCATATATGTTTCTTAGACTATATAGAAGCAATATATACAAAGATTACAACCGTCTACCTGTTCCATTCATTGTTCTACTTGTCGAAATTTACAAATAATTTCCTTTAAAGGATTAACAATGGGGCTCGTAGTTCACTTAAACTTGAAGAACAAAAAATTGGCGAATGGTACTGCTTGGATGCTTTGCGTACATGTTTCTTAGACTATATGGAAGCAATATATACAAAGATTTTAACCGTTTACGTGTTCCAATCATTGTTCTATTTGTCGAAATTTACAAATAATTTCCGTTAAAGTAATAACAATGGGGCTCGTAGTTCACTTAAACTTGAAGAACAAAAAATTGGCGAATTGTACTGTTTGGATGCTTTGCATATATGTTTCTTAGGCTATATAGAAGTAATATATACAAAGATTTCAACCGTCTTCCAGTTCCATTCATTGTTCTACTTGTCGAAAGTTACAAATAATTTCCGATAAAGGATTAACAATGGGGCTCATTGTTCACTTAAACTTGAAGAACAAAAAATTGGCGAATGGTACTGTTTAGATGCTTTGCATATAGGTTTCTTATACTATATAGAAGCAGCATATACAATGATTTCAACAGTCTACCTATTCCATTAATTGTTCTACTTGTCGAAATTTACAAATAATTTCCTTTAGAGGATTAACAATTGGGCTCGTAGTTCACTTAAACTTGAAGATCAAAAAATTGGCGAATGTTACTGTTTAGATGCTTTGCATATAGGTTTCTTGGACTATATAGAAGCAACATATACAAAGATTTCTACCGTCTACCCGTTCTATTCATTGTTCTACTTGTAGAAAGTTACAAATAATTTCCGTTAAAGGATTAACAATGGGGCTCGTTGTTCACTTAAACTTGAAGAACATAAAATTGGCGAATGGTACTGTTTGGATGCTTTGCATATATGTTTCTTAGACTATATAGAAGCAATATATACAAAGATCTCAACCGTCTACCTGTTCCATTAATTGTTCTACTTGTAGAATGTTACAATTAATTTCCGTTAAAGGATTAACAATGGGGCTCGTAGTTCGGTTAAACTTGAAGAAAAAAAATTGGCGAATTGTACGGTTTGGATGCTTTGCATATATGTTTCGCAGATTATATAGAAGCAATATATACAATGATTTCAACCGTCTACCTGATCCATATATTGTTCTACTTGTCGAAAGTTACAAATAATTTCCGATAAAGGATTAACAATGGTGCTCATTGTTCACTTAAACTTGAAGAACAAAAAATTGGCGAATGTTACTGTTTAGATGCTTTGCATATAGGTTTCTTAGACTATATAGAAGCAATATATACAATGATTTCAACCTCCTACGTGTTCCAATCATTGTTCTACTTGTCGAAATTTACAAATAATTTACTTTAAAGGATTAACAATGGGGCTCGCAGTTCACTTAAACTTGAAGAACAAAAAATTGGCGAATGGTACTGCTTGGATGCTTTGCGTACATGTTTCTTAGACTATATGGAAGCAATATATACAAAGATTTCAACCGTCTACGTGTTCCAATCATTGTTCTATTTGTCGAAATTTACAAATAATTTCCGTTAAAGTAATAACAATGGGGCTCGTAGTACACTTAAACTTGAAGAACAAAAAATTGGCGAATTGTACTGTTTGGATGCTTTGCATATATGTTTCTTAGGCTATATAGAAGCAATATATACAAAGATTTCAACCGTCTACCTGTTCCATTCATTGTTCTACTTGTCGAAAGTTACAAATAATATCCGTTAAAGGATTAACAATGGGGCTCGTTGTTCACATAAACTTGAAGAACAAAAAATTGGCGAATGGTACTGCTTGGATGATTTGCATATAGGTTTCATAGACTATATAGAAGCAATATATACAAAGATTTCAACAGTCTACCTGTTCTATTCATTGTTCTACTTGTACAAAGTTACAAATAGTTTCCCTTTCATGATTATCAATGGGGCTCGTTGTTCACTTAAACTTGAAGAACAAAAAATTGGCGAATTGTACTGTTTGGATGCTTTGCATATATGTTTCTTAGACTATATAGAAGCAATATATACAATGATTTCAACCGTCTACCTGTCCCATTCATTGTTCTACTTGTCGAAAGTTACAAATAATTTCCGTTAAAGGATTAACAATGGTGCTCGTAGTTCACTTAAACTTGAAGAACAAAAAATTGGCGAATGGTACTGTTTGGATGCTTTGCATATATGTTTCTTAGACTATATAGAAGCAATATATACAATGATTTCAAACGTCTACCTGTTCCATTCACTGTTCTACTTGTCGAAAGTTACAAATAATTTCCGTTAAAGGATTAACAATGGGGCTCGTAGTTCACTTAAATTTGAAGAACAAAAAATTGGCGAATGGTACTGTTCGGATGCTTTGCATATATGTTTATTAGACTATATAGAAGCAATATATAGAATGATTTCAACCGTCTACCTGTTCCATTCATTGTTCTACTTGTAGAAAGTTACAATTAATTTCCGTTAAAGGATTAACAATGGGGCTCGTAGTTCACTTAAACATGAAGAACAAAAAATTCGCGAATTGTACTGTTTGGATGCTTTGCATATATGTTTCATAGACTATATAGAAGCAATATATACAAAGATTTCAACAGTCTACCTATTCTATTCATTGTTCTACTTGTAGAAAGTCACAAATAATTTCCCTTTCATGATTATCAATGGGGCTCGTAGTTCACTTAAGCTTGAAAAAAAAAATTCACGAATGGTACTGTTTGGATGCTTTGCATATATGTTTCTTAGACTATATAGAAGCAATATAGACAAAGATCTCAACCGTCTACCTGTTCCATTCATTGTTCTACTTGCCGAAATTTACAAATAATTTCCTTTAAAGGATTAACAATGGGGCTCGTTGTTCACTTAAACTTGAAGAACAAAAAATTGGCGAATGGTACTGTTTGGATGCTTTGCATATATGTTTCTTAGACTATATAGAAGCAATATATACAAAGATTACAACCGTCTACCTGTTCCATTCATTGTTCTACTTGTCGAAATTTACAAATAATTTCCTTTAAAGGATTAACAATGGGGCTCGTAGTTCACTTAAACTTGAAGAACAAAAAATTGGCGAATGGTACTGCTTGGATGCTTTGCGTACATGTTTCTTAGACTATATGGAAGCAATATATACAAAGATTTCAACCGTTTACGTGTTCCAATCATTGTTCTATTTGTCGAAATTTACAAATAATTTCCGTTAAAGTAATAACAATGGGGCTCGTAGTTCACTTAAACTTGAAGAACAAAAAATTGGCGAATGTTACTGTTTAGATGCTTTGCATATAGGTTTCTTGGACTATATAGAAGCAACATATACAAAGATTTCTACCGTCTACCCGTTCTATTCATTGTTCTACTTGTAGAAAGTTACAAATAATTTCCGTTAAAGGATTAACAATGGGGCTCGTTGTTCACTTAAACTTGAAGAACATAAAATTGGCGAATGGTACTGTTTGGATGCTTTGCATATATGTTTCTTAGACTATATAGAAGCAATATATACAAAGATCTCAACCGTCTACCTGTTCCATTAATTGTTCTACTTGTAGAATGTTACAATTAATTTCCGTTAAAGGATTAACAATGGGGCTCGTAGTTCGGTTAAACTTGAAGAAAAAAAATTGGCGAATTGTACGGTTTGGATGCTTTGCATATATGTTTCGCAGATTATATAGAAGCAATATATACAATGATTTCAACCGTCTACCTGATCCATATATTGTTCTACTTGTCGAATGTTACAAATAATTTCCGATAAAGGATTAACAATGGGGCTCATTGTTCACTTAAACTTGAAGAACAAAAAATTGGCGAATGTTACTGTTTAGATGCTTTGCATATAAGTTTCGTAGACTATATAGAAGCAATATATAGAAAGATTTCACCTGTCTACCTGTTCTATTCATTGTTCTACTTGTAGAAAGTTACAAATAATTTCCTTTAAAGGATTAACAATGGGGCTCGTAGTTCACTTAAACTTGAAGATCAAAAAATTGGCGAATGGTACTGTTTGGATGCTTTGCATATAAGTTTCGTAGACTATATAGAAGCAATATATAGAAAGATTTCACCTGTCTATCTGTTCTATTCATTGTTCTACTTGTAGAAAGTTACAAATAATTTCCTTTAAAGGATTAACAGTGGGGCTCGTAGTGCACTTAAACTTGAAGATCAAAAAATTGGCGAATGGTACTGTTTGGATGCTTTGCATATATGTTTCTTAGACTATATTGAAGCAATATATACAAAGATCTCAATCGTCTACCTGTTCCATTCATTGTTCTTCTTGTAGAATGTTACAATTAATTTCCGTTAAAGGATTAACAATGGGGCTCGTAGTTCGGTTAAACTTGAAGAAAAAAAATTGGCGAATTGTACTGTTCGGATGATTTGCATATATGTTTCTTAGACTATATAGAAGCAATATATACAAAGATTTCAACCGTCTACCAGTTCCATTCATTGTTTTACTTGTCGAAAATTACAAATAATTTCCGATAAAGGTTTAACCATTGGGGCTCATTGTTCACTTAAACTTGAAGAACAAAAAATTGGCGAATTGTACCGTTTCGATGCTTTGCATATATGTTACTTCGACTATATGGAAGGAATATATAGAAAGATTTCACCCGTCTACCTGTACTATTCATTGTTCTACTTGTAGAAAGTTACAATTAATCTCCATTTCATGATTATCAATGGGGCTCGTAGTTCACTTAAACTTGAAGATCAAAAAATTGGCGAATGTTACTGTTTAGATGCTTTGCATATAGGTTTCTTAGACTATATAGAAGCAACATATACAAAGATTTCTACCGTCTACCCGTTCTATTCATTGTTCTACTTGTAGAAACTTACAAATAATTTCCGTTTCATGATTATCAATGGGGCTCGTAGTTCACTTAAACTTGAAGAACAAAAAATTGGCGAATTGTACTGTTTGGATTCTTTGCATATATGTTTCTTAGACTATATAGAAGCAATATATAGAAAGATTTCACCCGTCTACCTGTACTATTCATTGTTCTACTTGTAGAAATTTACAAATAATTTCCATTTCATGATTATCAATGGGGCTCGTTGTTCACTTAAACTTGAAGATCAAAAAATTGGCTAATGTTACTGTTTAGATGCTTTGCATATAGGTTTCTTAGACTATATAGAAGCAGCATATACAAAGATTTCTACCGTCTACCCGTTCTATTCATTGTTCTACTTGTAGAAACTTACAAATAATTTCCGATAAATGAATAACAATGGGGCTCATTGTTCACTTAAACTTGAAGAATAAAAAATTGGCGAATGTCACTGTTTTGATGCTTTGCATATAGGTTTATTAGACTATATAGAAGCAACATATACAAAGATTTCAACCGTCTACGTGTTCCAATCATTGTTCTACTTGTCGAAGTTTACAAATAATTTCCTTTAAAGCATTAACAATGGGGATCGTAGTTCACTTAAACTTGAAGAACAATAAATTGGCGAATGGTACTGTTTGGATGCTTTGCATATATGTTTCTTAGACTATATAGAAGTAATATATTCAAAGATTTCAACCGTCTACCTGTTCCATTCATTGTTCTACTTGTCGAAAGTTACAAATAATTTCCGATAAAGGATTAACCATTGGGGCTCATTGTTCACTTAAACTTGAAGAACAAAAAATTGGCGAATTGTACTGTTTGGATGCTTTGCATATATGTTTCTTAGACTATATAGAAGCAATATATACAAAGATTTCAAGCGTCTACCAGTCCCATTCATTGTTCTACTTGTCGAAAGTTAGAAATAATTTCCGTTAAAGGATTAACAATGGGGCTAGTAGTTCGCTTAAACTTGAAGAAAAAAAATTGGCGAATTGTACTGTTCGGATGCTTTGCATATAAGTTTCGTAGACTATATAGAAGCAATATATAGAAAGATTTCACCTGTCTACCTGTTCCATTCATTGTTCTACTTGTCAAAAGTTACAAATCATTTCCGATAACGGATTAACCATTGGGGCTCATTGTTCACTAAACTTGAAGAACAAAAAATTGTCGAATTGTACTGTTTGGATGCTTTGCATATATGTTTCTTAGACTATATAGAAGCAATATATACAATGATTTCAACCGTCTACCTGTTCCATTCATTGTTCTACTTGTCAAAAGTTACAAATCATTTCCGATAACGGATTAAGCATTGGGGCTCATTGTTCACTTAAACTTGAAGAACAAAAAATTGTCGAATTGTACTGTTTGGATGCTTTGCATATATGTTTCTTAGACTATATAGAAGCAATATATACAAAGATTTCAACCGTCTACCTGTTCCATTCATTGTTCTACTTGTCGAAATTTACAAATCATTTCCGATAACGGATTAACCATTGGGGCTCATTGTTCACTAAACTTGAAGAACAAAAAATTGTCGAATTGTACTGTTTGGATGCTTTGCATATATGTTTCTTAGACTATATAGAAGCAATATATACAATGATATCAACCGTCTACCTGTTCCATTCATTGTTCTACTTGTCGAAAGTTACAATTAATTTCCGATAAAGGATTAACCATTGGGGCTCATTGTTCATTAAACTTGAAGAACAAAAAATTGTCGAATTGTACTGTTTGGATGCTTTGCATATATGTTTCTTAGACTATATAGAAGCAATATATACAATGATTTCAACCGTCTACCTGTTCCATTCATTGTTCTACTTGTCGAAAGTTACAAATAATTTCCGTTAAAGGATTAACAATGGGGCTCGTAGTTCGCTTAAACTTGAAGAACAAAAAATTGGCGAATATTACTGTTTAGATGCTTTGCATATATGTTTCTTAGACTATATAGAAGCAATATATATAATGATTTCAACCGTCTACCTGTTCCATTCATTGTTCTACTTGTCGAAAGTTACAAATAAATTCCGATAAATGAATAACAATGGGGCTCATTGTTCACTTAAACTTGAAGAATAAAAAATTGGCGAATGTCACTGTTTTGATGCTTTGCATATAGGTTTATTAGACTATATAGAAGCAACATATACAAAGATTTCAACCGTCTACGTGTTCCAATCATTGTTCTACTTGTCGAAGTTTACAAATAATTTCCTTTAAAGCATTAACAATGGGGATCGTAGTTCACTTAAACTTGAAGAACAATAAATTGGCGAATGGTACTGTTTGGATGCTTTGCATATATGTTTCTTAGACTATATAGAAGTAATATATACAAAGATTGCACCCGCCTACCTGTTCCATTCATTGTTCTACTTGTCGAAAGTTACAAATAATTTCCGATAAAGGATTAACCATTGGGGCTCATTGTTCTCTTAAATTTGAAGAACAAAAAATTGGCGAATTGTACTGTTTCGATGCTTTGCATATATGTTTCTTAGACTATATAGAAGCAATATATACAATGATTTCAACAGTCTACCTGTTCCATTCATTGTTCTACTTGTCGAAATTTACAAATAATTTCCTTTAAAGGATTAACAATGGAGCTCATAGTTCACTTAAACTTGAAGAACAAAAAATTGGCGAATGGTACTGTTTGGATGCTTTGCATATATGTTTCTTAGACTATATAGAAGCAATATATACAAAGATTTCAACCGTCTACCTGTTCCATTCATTGTTCTACTTGTCAAAAGTTACAAATCATTTCCGATAACGGATTAACCATTGGGGCTCATTGTTCACTAAACTTGAAGAACAAAAAATTGTCGAATTGTACTGTTTGGATGCTTTGCATATATGTTTCTTAGACTATATAGAAGCAATATATACAATGATTTCAACCGTCTACCTGTTCCATTCATTGTTCTACTTGTCAAAAGTTACAAATCATTTCCGATAACGGATTAAGCATTGGGGCTCATTGTTCACTTAAACTTGAAGAACAAAAAATTGTCGAATTGTACTGTTTGGATGCTTTGCATATATGTTTCTTAGACTATATAGAAGCAATATATACAAAGATTTCAACCGTCTACCTGTTCCATTCATTGTTCTACTTGTCGAAATTTACAAATCATTTCCGATAACGGATTAACCATTGGGGCTCATTGTTCACTAAACTTGAAGAACAAAAAATTGTCGAATTGTACTGTTTGGATGCTTTGCATATATGTTTCTTAGACTATATAGAAGCAATATATACAATGATTTCAACCGTCTACCTGTTCCATTCATTGTTCTACTTGTCGAAAGTTACAAATAATTTCCGTTAAGGGATTAACAATGGGGATCGTAGTTTACTTAAACTTGAAGAACAAAAAAATGGCGAATTGTACTGTTTGGATGCTTTGCATATATGTTTCTTAGACTATATAGAAGCAATATATACAATGATTTCAACAGTCTACCTGTTCCATTCATTGTTCTACTTGTCGAAATTTACAAATAATTTCCTTTAAAGGATTAACAATGGGGCTCATAGTTCACTTAAACTTGAAGAACAAAAAATTGGCGAATGGTACTGTTTGGATGCTTTGCATATATGTTTCTTAGACTATATAGAAGCAATATATACAAAGATTTCAACCGTCTACCTTTTCCATTCATTGTTCTACTTGTCAAAAGTTACAAATCATTTCCGATAACGGATTAACCATTGGGGCTCATTGTTCACTTAAACTTGAAGAACAAAAAATTGGCGAATTGTACTGTTCGGATGCTTTGCATATATGTTTCGTAGGCTATATAGAAGCAATATATACAATGATTTCAACCGTCTACCTGATCCATTCATTGTTCTACTTGTCGAAAGTTACAAATAATTTCCGATAAAGGATTAACCATTGGGGCTCATTGTTCACTTAAACTTGAAGAACAAAAAATTGGCGAATTGTACTGTTTGGATGCTTTGCATATATGTTTCTTAGACTATATAGAAGCAATATATACAAAGATTTCAAGCGTCTACCAGTCCCATTCATTGTTCTACTTGTCGAAAGTTAGAAATAATTTCCGTTAAAGGATTAACAATGGGGCTAGTAGTTCGCTTAAACTTGAAGAAAAAATATTGGCGAATTGTACTGTTCGGATGCTTTGCATATAAGTTTCGTAGACTATATAGAAGCAATATATAGAAAGATTTCACCTGTCTACCTGTTCCATTCATTGTTCTACTTGTCAAAAGTTACAAATCATTTCCGATAACGGATTAACCATTGGGGCTCATTGTTCACTAAACTTGAAGAACAAAAAATTGTCGAATTGTACTGTTTGGATGCTTTGCATATATGTTTCTTAGACTATATAGAAGCAATATATACAATGATTTCAACCGTCTACCTGTTCCATTCATTGTTCTACTTGTCAAAAGTTACAAATCATTTCCGATAACGGATTAAGCATTGGGGCTCATTGTTCACTTAAACTTGAAGAACAAAAAATTGTCGAATTGTACTGTTTGGATGCTTTGCATATATGTTTCTTAGACTATATAGAAGCAATATATACAAAGATTTCAACCGTCTACCTGTTCCATTCATTGTTCTACTTGTCGAAATTTACAAATCATTTCCGATAACGGATTAACCATTGGGGCTCATTGTTCACTAAACTTGAAGAACAAAAAATTGTCGAATTGTACTGTTTGGATGCTTTGCATATATGTTTCTTAGACTATATAGAAGCAATATATACAATGATATCAACCGTCTACCTGTTCCATTCATTGTTCTACTTGTCGAAAGTTACAATTAATTTCCGATAAAGGATTAACCATTGGGGCTCATTGTTCATTAAACTTGAAGAACAAAAAATTGTCGAATTGTACTGTTTGGATGCTTTGCATATATGTTTCTTAGACTATATAGAAGCAATATATACAATGATTTCAACCGTCTACCTGTTCCATTCATTGTTCTACTTGTCGAAAGTTACAAATAATTTCCGTTAAAGGATTAACAATGGGGCTCGTAGTTCGCTTAAACTTGAAGAACAAAAAATTGGCGAATATTACTGTTTAGATGCTTTGCATATATGTTTCTTAGACTATATAGAAGCAATATATATAATGATTTCAACCGTCTACCTGTTCCATTCATTGTTCTACTTGTCGAAAGTTACAAATAAATTCCGATAAATGAATAACAATGGGGCTCATTGTTCACTTAAACTTGAAGAATAAAAAATTGGCGAATGTCACTGTTTTGATGCTTTGCATATAGGTTTATTAGACTATATAGAAGCAACATATACAAAGATTTCAACCGTCTACGTGTTCCAATCATTGTTCTACTTGTCGAAGTTTACAAATAATTTCCTTTAAAGCATTAACAATGGGGATCGTAGTTCACTTAAACTTGAAGAACAATAAATTGGCGAATGGTACTGTTTGGATGCTTTGCATATATGTTTCTTAGACTATATAGAAGTAATATATACAAAGATTGCACCCGCCTACCTGTTCCATTCATTGTTCTACTTGTCGAAAGTTACAAATAATTTCCGATAAAGGATTAACCATTGGGGCTCATTGTTCTCTTAAATTTGAAGAACAAAAAATTGGCGAATTGTACTGTTTCGATGCTTTGCATATATGTTTCTTAGACTATATAGAAGCAATATATACAATGATTTCAACAGTCTACCTGTTCCATTCATTGTTCTACTTGTCGAAATTTACAAATAATTTCCTTTAAAGGATTAACAATGGAGCTCATAGTTCACTTAAACTTGAAGAACAAAAAATTGGCGAATGGTACTGTTTGGATGCTTTGCATATATGTTTCTTAGACTATATAGAAGCAATATATACAAAGATTTCAACCGTCTACCTGTTCCATTCATTGTTCTACTTGTCAAAAGTTACAAATCATTTCCGATAACGGATTAACCATTGGGGCTCATTGTTCACTAAACTTGAAGAACAAAAAATTGTCGAATAGTACTGTTTGGATGCTTTGCATATATGTTTCTTAGACTATATAGAAGCAATATATACAATGATTTCAACCGTCTACCTGTTCCATTCATTGTTCTACTTGTCAAAAGTTACAAATCATTTCCGATAACGGATTAAGCATTGGGGCTCATTGTTCACTTAAACTTGAAGAACAAAAAATTGTCGAATTGTACTGTTTGGATGCTTTGCATATATGTTTCTTAGACTATATAGAAGCAATATATACAAAGATTTCAACCGTCTACCTGTTCCATTCATTGTTCTACTTGTCGAAATTTACAAATCATTTCCGATAACGGATTAACCATTGGGGCTCATTGTTCACTAAACTTGAAGAACAAAAAATTGTCGAATTGTACTGTTTGGATGCTTTGCATATATGTTTCTTAGACTATATAGAAGCAATATATACAATGATTTCAACCGTCTACCTGTTCCATTCATTGTTCTACTTGTCGAAAGTTACAAATAATTTCCGTTAAGGGATTAACAATGGGGATCGTAGTTTACTTAAACTTGAAGAACAAAAAAATGGCGAATTGTACTGTTTGGATGCTTTGCATATATGTTTCTTAGACTATATAGAAGCAATATATACAATGATTTCAACAGTCTACCTGTTCCATTCATTGTTCTACTTGTCGAAATTTACAAATAATTTCCTTTAAAGGATTAACAATGGGGCTCATAGTTCACTTAAACTTGAAGAACAAAAAATTGGCGAATGGTACTGTTTGGATGCTTTGCATATATGTTTCTTAGACTATATAGAAGCAATATATACAAAGATTTCAACCGTCTACCTGTTCCATTCATTGTTCTACTTGTCAAAAGTTACAAATCATTTCCGATAACGGATTAACCATTGGGGCTCATTGTTCACTTAAACTTGAAGAACAAAAAATTGGCGAATTGTACTGTTCGGATGCTTTGCATATATGTTTCGTAGGCTATATAGAAGCAATATATACAATGATTTCAACCGTCTACCTGATCCATTCATTGTTCTACTTGTCGAAATTTACAAATAATTTCCTTTAAAGGATTAACAATGGGGCTCGTAATTCACTTAAACTGGAAGAACAAAAAATTGGCGAATGGTACTGTTTGGATGCTTTGCATATGTGTTTCTTAGACTATTTAGAAGCAATATGTAGAAAGATTTCACCCGTCTACCTGTACTATTCATTGTTCTACTTGTAGAAAGTTACAAATAATTTCCATTTCATGATTATCATTGGGGCTCATTGTTCACTTAAACTTGAAGAACAAAAAATTGTCGAATTGTACTGTTTGGATGCTTTGCATATATGTTTCTTAGACTATATAGAAGCAATATATACAATGATTTCAACCGTCTACCTGTTCCATTCATTGTTCTACTTGTCGAAAATTACAAATAATTTCCGATAAAGGATTATCCATTGGGGCTCATTGTTCACTTAAACTTGAAGAACAAAAAATTGGCGAATGGTACTGTTTGGATGCTTTGCATATATGTTTCTTAGACTATATAGAAGCAATATATACATTGATTTCAACCGTCTACCTGTTCCACTCATTGTTCTACTTGTCGCAAGTTACAAATAATTTCCGTTAAAGTATTAACAATGGGGCTCGTAGTTCACTTAAACATGAAGATGAAATAATTGGCGAATTGTACTGTTTGGATGCTTTGCATATATGTTTCTTAGATTATATAGAAGCAATATATACAAAGATATCAACCGTCTACCTGTTCCATTCATTGTTCTACTTGTCGAAAGTTACAATTAATTTCCGATAAAGGATTAACCATTGGGGCTCATTGTTCACTAAACTTGAAGAACAAAAAATTGTCGAATTGTACTGTTTGAATGCTTTGCATATATGTTTCTTAGACTATATAGAAGCAATATATACAACGATTTCAACCGTCTACCTGTTCCATTCATTGTTCTACTTGTCGAAAGTTACAAATAATTTCCGTTAAGGGATTAACAATGGGGATCGTAGTTTACTTAAACTTGAAGAACAAAAAAATGGCGAATTGTACTGTTTGGATGCTTTGCATATATGTTTCTTAGACTATATAGAAGCAATATATACAATGATTTCAACAGTCTACCTGTTCCATTCATTGTTCTACTTGTCGAAATTTACAAATAATTTCCTTTAAAGGATTAACAATGGGGCTCATAGTTCACTTAAACTTGAAGAACAAAAAATTGGCGAATGGTACTGTTTGGATGCTTTGCATATATGTTTCTTAGACTATATAGAAGCAATATATACAAAGATTTCAACCGTCTACCTGTTCCATTCATTGTTCTACTTGTCAAAAGTTACAAATCATTTCCGATAACGGATTAACCATTGGGGCTCATTGTTCACTTAAACTTGAAGAACAAAAAATTGGCGAATTGTACTGTTCGGATGCTTTGCATATATGTTTCGTAGGCTATATAGAAGCAATATATACAATGATTTCAACCGTCTACCTGATCCATTCATTGTTCTACTTGTCGAAATTTACAAATAATTTCCTTTAAAGGATTAACAATGGGGCTCGTAATTCACTTAAACTGGAAGAACAAAAAATTGGCGAATGGTACTGTTTGGATGCTTTGCATATGTGTTTCTTAGACTATTTAGAAGCAATATGTAGAAAGATTTCACCCGTCTACCTGTACTATTCATTGTTCTACTTGTAGAAAGTTACAAATAATTTCCATTTCATGATTATCATTGGGGCTCATTGTTCACTTAAACTTGAAGAACAAAAAATTGTCGAATTGTACTGTTTGGATGCTTTGCATATATGTTTCTTAGACTATATAGAAGCAATATATACAATGATTTCAACCGTCTACCTGTTCCATTCATTGTTCTACTTGTCGAAAATTACAAATAATTTCCGATAAAGGATTAACCATTGGGGCTCATTGTTCACTTAAACTTGAAGAACAAAAAATTGGCGAATGGTACTGTTTGGATGCTTTGCATATATGTTTCTTAGACTATATAGAAGCAATATATACATTGATTTCAACCGTCTACCTGTTCCACTCATTGTTCTACTTGTCGCAAGTTACAAATAATTTCCGTTAAAGTATTAACAATGGGGCTCGTAGTTCACTTAAACATGAAGATGAAATAATTGGCGAATTGTACTGTTTGGATGCTTTGCATATATGTTTCTTAGATTATATAGAAGCAATATATACAAAGATATCAACCGTCTACCTGTTCCATTCATTGTTCTACTTGTCGAAAGTTACAATTAATTTCCGATAAAGGATTAGCCATTGGGGCTCATTGTTCACTAAACTTGAAGAACAAAAAATTGTCGAATTGTACTGTTTGGATGCTTTGCATATATGTTTCTTAGACTATATAGAAGCAATATATACAATGATTTCAACCGTCTACCTGTTCCATTCATTGTTCTACTTGTCGAAAGTTACAAATAATTTCCGTTAAAGGATTAACAATGGGGCTCGTAGTTCGCTTAAACTTGAAGAACAAAAAATTGGCGAATATTACTGTTTAGATGCTTTGCATATATGTTTCTTAGACTATATAGAAGCAATATATATAATGATTTCAACCGTCTACCTGTTCCATTCATTGTTCTACTTGGCGAAAGTTACAAATAAATTCCGATAAATGAATAACAATGGGGCTCATTGTTCACTTAAACTTGAAGAACAAAAAATTGGCGAATTGTACTGTTTGGATGCTTTGCATATATGTTTCGTAGGCTATATAGAAGCAATATATACAATGATTTCAACCGTCTACCTGATCCATTCATTGTTCTACTTGTCGAAATTTACAAATAATTTCCTTTAAAGGATTAACAATGGGGCTCGTAGTTCACTTAAACTTGAAGAACAAAAAATTGGCGAATTGAACTGTTTGGATGCTTTGCATATGTGTTTCATAGTCTATTTAGAAGCAATATGTAGAAAGATTTCACCCGTCTACCTGTACTATTCATTGTTCTACTTGTAGAAAGTTACAAATAATTTCCATTTCATGATTATCATTGGGGCTCGCTGTTCACTTAAACTTGAAGATCAAAAAATTGGCGAATGTCACTGTTTAGATGCTTTGCATATAGGTTTCTTAGACTATATAGAAGCAATATATACAATGATTTCAACCGTCTACCTGTTCCATTCATTGTTCTACTTGTCGAAAATTACAAATAATTTCCGATAAAGGATTAACCATTGGGGCTCATTGTTCACTAAACTTGAAGAACAAAAAATTGGCGAATTGTACTGTTTGGATGCTTTGCATATATGTTTCGTGGATTATATAGATCAATATATACAATGATTTCAACCGTCTACCTGATCCATTCATTGTTCTACTTGTCGAAATTTACAAATAATTTCCTTTAAAGGATTAACAATGGGGCTCGTAGTTCACTTAAACTTGAAGAACAAAAAATTGGCGAATGGTACTGTTTGGATGCTTTGCATATGTGTTTCTTAGACTATATAGAAGCAATATATACAATGATTTCAACCGTCTACCTGTTCCATTCATTGTTCTACTTGTCGAAAATTACAAATAATTTCCGATAAAGGATTAACCATTGGGGCTCATTGTTCACTAAACTTGAAGAACAAAAAATTGGCGAATTGTACTGTTTGGATGCTTTGCATATATGTTTCGTAGGCTATATAGAAGCAATATATACTATGATTTCAACCGTCTACCTGATCCATTCATTGTTCTACTTGTCGAAATTTACAAATAATTTCCTTTAAAGGATTAACAATGGGGCTCGTAGTTCACTTAAACTTGAAGAACAAAAAATTGGCGAATTGTACTGTTTGGATACTTTGCATATATGTTTCGTAGGCTATATAGAAGCAATATATACAATGATTTCAACCGTCTACCTGATCCATTCATTGTTCTACTTGTCGAAATTTACAAATAATTTCCTTTAAAGGATTAACAATGGGGCTCGTAGTTCACTTAAACTTGAAGAACAAAAAATTGGCGAATTGAACTGTTTGGATGCTTTGCATATGTGTTTCATAGTCTATTTAGAAGCAATATGTAGAAAGATTTCACCCGTCTACCTGTACTATTCATTGTTCTACTTGTAGAAAGTTACAAATAATTTCCATTTCATGATTATCATTGGGGCTCGCTGTTCACTTAAACTTGAAGATCAAAAAATTGGCGAATGTCACTGTTTAGATGCTTTGCATATAGGTTTCTTAGACTATATAGAAGCAATATATACAATGATTTCAACCGTCTACCTGTTCCATTCATTGTTCTACTTGTCGAAAATTACAAATAATTTCCGATAAAGGATTAACCATTGGGGCTCATTGTTCACTAAACTTGAAGAACAAAAAATTGGCGAATTGTACTGTTTGGATGCTTTGCATATATGTTTCGTGGATTATATAGATCAATATATACAATGATTTCAACCGTCTACCTGATCCATTCATTGTTCTACTTGTCGAAATTTACAAATAATTTCCTTTAAAGGATTAACAATGGGGCTCGTAGTTCACTTAAACTTGAAGAACAAAAAATTGGCGAATGGTACTGTTTGGATGCTTTGCATATGTGTTTCTTAGACTATTTAGAAGCAATATGTAGAAAGATTTCACCCGTCTACCTGTACTATTCATTGTTCTACTTGTAGAAAGTTACAAATAATTTCCATTTCATGATTATCATTGGGGCTCATTGTTCACTTAAACTTGAAGAACAAAAAATTGTCGAATTGTACTGTTTGGATGCTTTGCATATATGTTTCTTAGACTATATAGAAGCAATATATACAATGATTTCAACCGTCTACCTGTTCCATTCATTGTTCTACTTGTCGAAAATTACAAATAATTTCCGATAAAGGATTAACCATTGGGGCTCATTGTTCACTTAAACTTGAAGAACAAAAAATTGGCGAATGGTACTGTTTGGATGCTTTGCATATATGTTTCTTAGACTATATAGAAGCAATATATACATTGATTTCAACCGTCTACCTGTTCCACTCATTGTTCTACTTGTCGCAAGTTACAAATAATTTCCGTTAAAGTATTAACAATGGGGCTCGTAGTTCACTTAAACATGAAGATGAAATAATTGGCGAATTGTACTGTTTGGATGCTTTGCATATATGTTTCTTAGATTATATAGAAGCAATATATACAAAGATATCAACCGTCTACCTGTTCCATTCATTGTTCTACTTGTCGAAAGTTACAATTAATTTCCGATAAAGGATTAACCATTGGGGCTCATTGTTCACTAAACTTGAAGAACAAAAAATTGTCGAATTGTACTGTTTGGATGCTTTGCATATATGTTTCTTAGACTATATAGAAGCAATATATACAATGATTTCAACCGTCTACCTGTTCCATTCATTGTTCTACTTGTCGAAAGTTACAAATAATTTCCGTTAAAGGATTAACAATGGGGCTCGTAGTTCGCTTAAACTTGAAGAACAAAAAATTGGCGAATATTACTGTTTAGATGCTTTGCATATATGTTTCTTAGACTATATAGAAGCAATATATATAATGATTTCAACCGTCTACCTGTTCCATTCATTGTTCTACTTGTCGAAAGTTACAAATAAATTCCGATAAATGAATAACAATGGGGCTCATTGTTCACTTAAACTTGAAGAATAAAAAATTGGCGAATGTCACTGTTTTGATGCTTTGCATATAGGTTTATTAGACTATATAGAAGCAACATATACAAAGATTTCAACCGTCTACGTGTTCCAATCATTGTTCTACTTGTCGAAGTTTACAAATAATTTCGTTTAAAGCATTAACAATGGGGATCGTAGTTCACTTAAACTTGAAGAACAATAAATTGGCGAATTGTACTGTTTGGATGCTTTGCATATATGTTTCTTAGACTATATAGAAGCAATATATACAAAGATTTCAAGCGTCTACCTGTTCCATTCATTGTTCTACTTGTCGAAAATTACAAATAATTTCCGATAAAGGATTAACCATTGGGGCTCATTGTTCACTAAACTTGAAGAACAAAAAATTGGCGAATTGTACTGTTTGGATGCTTTGCATATATGTTTCGTGGATTATATAGATCAATATATACAATGATTTCAACCGTCTACCTGATCCATTCATTGTTCTACTTGTCGAAATTTACAAATAATTTCCTTTAAAGGATTAACAATGGGGCTCGTAGTTCACTTAAACTTGAAGAACAAAAAATTGGCGAATGGTACTGTTTGGATGCTTTGCATATGTGTTTCTTAGACTATTTAGAAGCAATATGTAGAAAGATTTCACCCTTCTACCTGTACTATTCATTGTTCTACTTGTAGAAAGTTACAAATAATTTCCATTTCATGATTATCATTGGGGCTCATTGTTCACTTAAACTTGAAGAACAAAAAATTGTCGAATTGTACTGCTTGGATGCTTTGCATATATGTTTCTTAGACTATATAGAAGCAATATATACAATGATTTCAACCGTCTACCTGTTCCATTCATTGTTCTACTTGTCGAAAGTTACAAATAATTTCCGATAAATGAATAACAATGGGGCTCATTGTTCACTTAAACTCGAAGAATAAAAAATTGGCGAATGTCACTGTTTTGATGCTTTGCATATAGGTTTATTAGACTATATAGAAGCAACATATACAAAGATTTCAACCGTCTACGTGTTCCAATCATTGTTCTACTTGTCGAAAGTTACAAATCATTTCCGATAACGGATTAACCATTGGGGCTCATTGTTCACTAAACTTGAAGAACAAAAAATTGTCGAATTGTACTGTTTGGATGCTTTGCATATATGTTTCTTAGACTATATAGAAGCAATATATACAATGATTTCAACAGTCTACCTGTTCCAATCATTGTTCTACTTGTCGAAGTTTACAAATAATTTCCTTTAAAGCATTAACAATGGGGCTCGTAGTTCACTTAAACTTGAAGAACAATAAATTGGCGAATGGTACAGTTTGGATGCTTTGCATATATGTTTCTTAGACTATATAGAAGTAATATATTCAAAGATTTCAACCGTCTACCTGTTCCATTCATTGTTCTACTTGTCGAAAGTTACAAATAATTTCCGATAAAGGATTAACCATTGGGGCTCATTGTTCACTTAAACTTGAAGAACAAAAAATTGGCGAATTGTACTGTTTGGATGCTTTGCATATATGTTTCTTAGACTATATAGAAGCAATATATACAAAGATTTCAAGCGTCTACCTGTTCCATTCATTGTTATACTTGTCGAAAGTTAGAAATAATTTCCGTTAAAGGATTAACAATGGGGCTAGTAGTTCGCTTAAACTTGAAGAACAAAAAATTGGCGAATGTTACTGTTTGGATGATTTGCATATAGGTTTCCTAGACTATATAGAAGCAATATATACATAGATTTCAACAGTCTACCTGTTCCATTCATTGTTTGACTTGTAGAAATTTACAAATAATTTCCGTTAAATGATTAACAATGGGGCGCGTAGTTCACTTAAACTTGAAGAACAATAAATTGGCGAATGGTACTGTTTGGAAGCTTTGCATATTTGTTTCTCAGACCATATAGAAGCAATGTATACAAAGATTTCAACCGTCTACCTGTTCCATTCATTGTTCTTCTTGTCGAAAGTTACAAATAATTTCCGTTAAAGGATTAACAATGGGGCTCGTTGTTCACTTAAACTTGAAGAACAATAAATTGGCGAATGGTACTGTTTTGATGCTTTGCATATATGTTTCTTAGACTATATAGAAGTAATATATACAAAGATTGCACCCGCCTACCTGTTCCATTCATTGTTCTACTTGTCGAAAGTTACAAATAATTTCCGATAAAGGATTAACCATTGGGGCTCATTGTTCTCTTAAACTTGAAGAACAAAAAATTGGCGAATTGTACTGTTTCGATGCTTTGCATATATGTTTCTTAGACTATATAGAAGCAATATATACAATGATTTCAACAGTCTACCTGTTCCATTCATTGTTCTACTTGTCGAAATTTACAAATAATTTCCTTTAAAGGATTAACAATGGAGCTCATAGTTCACTTAAATTTGAAGAACAAAAAATTGGCGAATGGTACTGTTTGGATGCTTTGCATATATGTTTCTTAGACTATATAGAAGCAATATATACAAAGATTTCAACCGTCTACCTGTTCCATTCATTGTTCTACTTGTCGAAAGTTACAAATCATTTCCGATAACGGATTAACCATTGGGGCTCATTGTTCACTAAACTTGAAGAACAAAAAATTGTCGAATTGTACTGTTTGGATGCTTTGCATATATGTTTCTTAGACTATATAGAAGCAATATATACAATGATTTCAACCGTCTACCTGTTCCATTCATTGTTCTACTTGTCGAAAGTTACAAATAATTTCCGTTAAGGGATTAACAATTGGGATCGTAGTTTACTTAAACTTGAAGAACAAAAAATTGGCGAATAGTACTGTTTGGATGCTTTGCATATATGTTTCTTAGACTATATAGAAGCAATATATACAATGATTTCAACAGTCTACCTGTTCCATTCATTGTTCTACTTGTCGAAATTTACAAATAATTTCCTTTAAAGGATTAACAATGGGGCTCATAGTTCACTTAAACTTGAAGAACAAAAAATTGGCGAATGGTACTGTTTGGATGCTTTGCATATATGTTTCTTAGACTATATAGAAGCAATATATACAAAGATTTCAACCGTCTACCTGTTCCATTCATTGTTCTACTTGTCAAAAGTTACAAATCATTTCCGATAACGGATTAACCATTGGGGCTCATTGTTCACTTAAACTTGAAGAACAAAAAATTGTCGAATTGTACTGTTTGGATGCTTTGCATATATGTTTCTTAGACTATATAGAAGCAATATATACAAAGATTTCAACCGTCTACCTGTTCCATTCATTGTTCTACTTGTCGAAAGTTACAAATCATTTCCGATAACGGATTAACCATTGGGGCTCATTGTTCACTAAACTTGAAGAACAAAAAATTGTCGAATTGTACTGTTTGGATGCTTTGCATATATGTTTCTTAGACTATATAGAAGCAATATATACAATGATTTCAACCGTCTACCTGTTCCATTCATTGTTCTACTTGTCGAAAATTACAAATAATTTCCGATAAAGGATTAACCATTGGGGCTCATTGTTCACTAAACTTGAAGAACAAAAAATTGGCGAATGGTACTGTTTGGATGCTTGGAATATATGTTTCTTAGACTATATAGAAGCAATATATACAAAGATTTCAACCGTCTACCTGTTCCATTCATTGTTCTACTTGTCGAAAGTTACAAATAATATCCGATAACGGAATAAGCATTGGGGCTCATTGTTCACTTAAACTTGAAGAACATAAAATTGGCGAATTGTACTGTTTGGATGCTTTGCATATATGTTTCTTAGACTATATAGAAGCAATATATACATTGATTTCAACCGTCTACCTGTTCCACTCATTGTTCTACTTGTCGCAAGTTACAAATAATTTGCGTTAAAGTATGAACAATGGGGCTCGTTGTTCACTTAAACTTGAAGATGAAATAATTGTCGAATTGTACTGTTTGGATGCTTTGCATATATGTTTCTTAGACTATATAGAAGCAATATATACAAAGATTTCAAGCGTCTACCTGTTCCATTCATTGTTCTACTTGTCGAAAGTTACAAATAATTTCCGATAAAGGATTAACCATTGGGGCTCATTGTTCAATTAAACTTCAAGAACAAAAAATTGGCGAATTGTACTGTTTGGATGCTTTGCATATATGTTTCTTAGACTATATAGAAGCAATATATACAGAGATTTCAACCGTCTACCTGTTCCATTCATTGTTCTACTTGTCGAAAGTTACAAATAATATCCGATAACGGATTAAGCATTGGGGCTCATTGTTCACTTAAACTTGAAGAACATAAAATTGGCGAATTGTACTGTTTGGATGCTTTGCATATATGTTTCTTAGACTATATAGAAGCAATATATACATTGATTTCAACCGTCTACCTGTTCCATTCATTGTTCTACTTGTCGAAAGTTACAAATAATATCCGATAACGGATTAACCATTGGGGCTCATTGTTCACTAAACTTGAAGAACAAAAAATTGTCGAATTGTACTGTTTGGATGCTTTGCATATATGTTTCTTAGACTATATAGAAGCAATATATACAATGATTTCAACCGTCTACCTGTTCCATTCATTGTTCTACTTGTCGAAAGTTACAAATAATTTCCGTTAAGGGATTAACAATTGGGATCGTAGTTTACTTAAACTTGAAGAACAAAAAATTGGCGAATAGTACTGTTTGGATGCTTTGCATATATGTTTCTTAGACTATATAGAAGCAATATATACAATGATTTCAACAGTCTACCTGTTCCATTCATTGTTCTACTTGTCGAAATTTACAAATAATTTCCTTTAAAGGATTAACAATGGGGCTCATAGTTCACTTAAACTTGAAGAACAAAAAATTGGCGAATGGTACTGTTTGGATGCTTTGCATATATGTTTCTTAGACTATATAGAAGCAATATATACAAAGATTTCAACCGTCTACCTGTTCCATTCATTGTTCTACTTGTCAAAAGTTACAAATCATTTCCGATAACGGATTAACCATTGGGGCTCATTGTTCACTTAAACTTGAAGAACAAAAAATTGTCGAATTGTACTGTTTGGATGCTTTGCATATATGTTTCTTAGACTATATAGAAGCAATATATACAAAGATTTCAACCGTCTACCTGTTCCATTCATTGTTCTACTTGTCGAAAGTTACAAATCATTTCCGATAACGGATTAACCATTGGGGCTCATTGTTCACTAAACTTGAAGAACAAAAAATTGTCGAATTGTACTGTTTGGATGCTTTGCATATATGTTTCTTAGACTATATAGAAGCAATATATACAATGATTTCAACCGTCTACCTGTTCCATTCATTGTTCTACTTGTCGAAAATTACAAATAATTTCCGATAAAGGATTAACCATTGGGGCTCATTGTTCACTAAACTTGAAGAACAAAAAATTGGCGAATGGTACTGTTTGGATGCTTGGAATATATGTTTCTTAGACTATATAGAAGCAATATATACAAAGATTTCAACCGTCTACCTGTTCCATTCATTGTTCTACTTGTCGAAAGTTACAAATAATATCCGATAACGGAATAAGCATTGGGGCTCATTGTTCACTTAAACTTGAAGAACATAAAATTGGCGAATTGTACTGTTTGGATGCTTTGCATATATGTTTCTTAGACTATATAGAAGCAATATATACATTGATTTCAACCGTCTACCTGTTCCACTCATTGTTCTACTTGTCGCAAGTTACAAATAATTTGCGTTAAAGTATGAACAATGGGGCTCGTTGTTCACTTAAACTTGAAGATGAAATAATTGTCGAATTGTACTGTTTGGATGCTTTGCATTTATGTTTCTTAGACTATATAGAAGCAATATATACAAAGATTTCAAGCGTCTACCTGTTCCATTCATTGTTCTACTTGTCGAAAGTTACAAATAATTTCCGATAAAGGATTAACCATTGGGGCTCATTGTTCAATTAAACTTCAAGAACAAAAAATTGGCGAATTGTACTGTTTGGATGCTTTGCATATATGTTTCTTAGACTATATAGAAGCAATATATACAGAGATTTCAACCGTCTACCTGTTCCATTCATTGTTCTACTTGTCGAAAGTTACAAATAATATCCGATAACGGATTAAGCATTGGGGCTCATTGTTCACTTAAACTTGAAGAACATAAAATTGGCGAATTGTACTGTTTGGATGCTTTGCATATATGTTTCTTAGACTATATAGAAGCAATATATACATTGATTTCAACCGTCTACCTGTTCCATTCATTGTTCTACTTGTCGAAATTTACAAATAATTTCCTTTAAAGGATTAACAATGGGGCTCATAGTTCACTTAAACTTGAAGAACAAAAAATTGGCGAATGGTACTGTTTGGATGCTTTGCATATATGTTTCTTAGACTATATAGAAGCAATATATACAAAGATTTCAACCGCCTACCTGTTCCATTCATTGTTCTACTTGTCAAAAGTTACAAATCATTTCCGATAACGGATTAACCATTGGGGCTCATTGTTCACTTAAACTTGAAGAACAAAAAATTGTCGAATTGTACTGTTTGGATGCTTTGCATATATGTTTCTTAGACTATATAGAAGCAATATATACAAAGATTTCAACCGTCTACCTGTTCCATTCATTGTTCTACTTGTCGAAAGTTACAAATCATTTCCGATAACGGATTAACCATTGGGGCTCATTGTTCACTTAAACTTGAAGAACAAAAAATTGTCGTATTGTACTGTTTGGATGCTTTGCATATATGATTCTTAGACTATATAGAAGCAATATATACAATGATTTCAACCGTCTACCTGTTCCATTCATTGTTCTACTTGTCGAAAATTACAAATAATTTCCGATAAAGGATTAACCATTGGGGCTCATTGTTCACTTAAACTTGAAGAACAAAAAATTGGCGAATTGTACTGTTTGGATGCTTTGCATATATGTTTCGTAGATTATATAGAAGCAATATATACAATGATTTCAACCGTCTACCTGATCCATTCATTGTTCTACTTGTCGAAAGTTACAAATAATTTCCGATAAAGGATTAACAATGGGGCTCATTGTTCACTTAAACTTGAAGAACAAATAATTGGCGAATGGTACTGTTTGGATGCTTTGCATATATGTTTCTTAGACTATATAGAAGCAATATATACATTGATTTCAACCGTCTACCTGTTCCATTCATTGTTCTACTTGTCGGAAGTTACAAATAATTTCCGTTAAAGTATTAACAATGGGGCTCGTTGTTCACTTAAACATGAAGATGAAATAATTGGCGAATTGTACTGTTTGGATGCTTTGCATATATGTTTCTTAGATTATATAGAAGCAATATATACAAAGATTTCAACCGTCTACCTGTTCCATTCATTGTTCTACTTGTCGAAAATTACAAATAATTTCCGATAAAGGATTAACCATTGGGGCTCATTGTTCACTTAAACTTGAAGAACAAAAAATTGGCGAATGGTACTGTTTGGATGCTTTGCATATATGTTTCTTAGACTATATAGAAGCAATATATACAAAGATTTCAACCGTCTACCTGTTCCATTCATTGTTCTACTTGTCGAAAGTTACAAATCATTTCCGATAACGGATTAACCATTGGGGCTCATTGTTCACTAAACTTGAAGAACAAAAAATTGTCGAATTGTACTGTTTGGATGCTTTGCATATATGTTTCTTAGACTATATAGAAGCAATATATACAATGATTTCAACCGTCTACCTGTTCCATTCATTGTTCTACTTGTCGAAAGTTACAAATAATTTCCGTTAAGGGATTAACAATGGGGATCGTAGTTTACTTAAACTTGAAGAACAAAAAATTGGCGAATTGTACTGTTTGGATGCTTTGCATATATGTTTCTTAGACTATATAGAAGCAATATATACAATGATTTCAACAGTCTACCTGTTCCATTCATTGTTCTACTTGTCGAAATTTACAAATAATTTCCTTTAAAGGATTAACAATGGGGCTCATAGTTCACTTAAACTTGAAGAACAAAAAATTGGCGAATGGTACTGTTTGGATGCTTTGCATATATGTTTCTTAGACTATATAGAAGCAATATATACAAAGATTTCAACCGTCTACCTGTTCCATTCATTGTTCTACTTGTCAAAAGTTACAAATCATTTCCGATAACGGATTAACCATTGGGGCTCATTGTTCACTTAAACTTGAAGAACAAAAAATTGTCGAATTGTACTGTTTGGATGCTTTGCATATATGTTTCTTAGACTATATAGAAGCAATATATACAAAGATTTCAACCGTCTACCTGTTCCATTCATTGTTCTACTTGTCGAAAGTTACAAATCATTTCCGATAACGGATTAACCATTGGGGCTCATTGTTCACTTAAACTTGAAGAACAAAAAATTGTCGTATTGTACTGTTTGGATGCTTTGCATATATGATTCTTAGACTATATAGAAGCAATATATACAATGATTTCAACCGTCTACCTGTTCCATTCATTGTTCTACTTGTCGAAAATTACAAATAATTTCCGATAAAGGATTAACCATTGGGGCTCATTGTTCACTTAAACTTGAAGAACAAAAAATTGGCGAATTGTACTGTTTGGATGCTTTGCATATATGTTTCGTAGATTATATAGAAGCAATATATACAATGATTTCAACCGTCTACCTGATCCATTCATTGTTCTACTTGTCGAAAGTTACAAATAATTTCCGATAAAGGATTAACAATGGGGCTCATTGTTCACTTAAACTTGAAGAACAAATAATTGGCGAATGGTACTGTTTGGATGCTTTGCATATATGTTTCTTAGACTATATAGAAGCAATATATACATTGATTTCAACCGTCTACCTGTTCCATTCATTGTTCTACTTGTCGGAAGTTACAAATAATTTCCGTTAAAGTATTAACAATGGGGCTCGTTGTTCACTTAAACATGAAGATGAAATAATTGGCGAATTGTACTGTTTGGATGCTTTGCATATATGTTTCTTAGATTATATAGAAGCAATATATACAAAGATTTCAACCGTCTACCTGTTCCATTCATTGTTCTACTTGTCGAAAATTACAAATAATTTCCGATAAAGGATTAACCATTGGGGCTCATTGTTCACTTAAACTTGAAGAACAAAAAATTGGCGAATGGTACTGTTTGGATGCTTTGCATATATGTTTCTTAGACTATATAGAAGCAATATATACAAAGATTTCAACCGTCTACCTGTTCCATTCATTGTTCTACTTGTCGAAAGTTACAAATCATTTCCGATAACGGATTAACCATTGGGGCTCATTGTTCACTAAACTTGAAGAACAAAAAATTGTCGAATTGTACTGTTTGGATGCTTTGCATATATGTTTCTTAGACTATATAGAAGCAATATATACAATGATTTCAACCGTCTACCTGTTCCATTCATTGTTCTACTTGTCGAAAGTTACAAATAATTTCCGTTAAGGGATTAACAATGGGGATCGTAGTTTACTTAAACTTGAAGAACAAAAAATTGGCGAATTGTACTGTTTGGATGCTTTGCATATATGTTTCTTAGACTATATAGAAGCAATATATACAATGATTTCAACAGTCTACCTGTTCCATTCATTGTTCTACTTGTCGAAATTTACAAATAATTTCCTTTAAAGGATTAACAATGGGGCTCATAGTTCACTTAAACTTGAAGAACAAAAAATTGGCGAATGGTACTGTTTGGATGCTTTGCATATATGTTTCTTAGACTATATAGAAGCAATATATACAAAGATTTCAACCGTCTACCTGTTCCATTCATTGTTCTACTTGTCAAAAGTTACAAATCATTTCCGATAACGGATTAACCATTGGGGCTCATTGTTCACTTAAACTTGAAGAACAAAAAATTGTCGAATTGTACTGTTTGGATGCTTTGCATATATGTTTCTTAGACTATATAGAAGCAATATATACAAAGATTTCAACCGTCTACCTGTTCCATTCATTGTTCTACTTGTCGAAAGTTACAAATCATTTCCGATAACGGATTAACCATTGGGGCTCATTGTTCACTAAACTTGAAGAACAAAAAATTGGCGAATGGTACTGTTTGGATGCTTGGAATATATGTTTCTTAGACTATATAGAAGCAATATATACAAAGATTTCAACCGTCTACCTGTTCCATTCATTGTTCTACTTGTCGAAAGTTACAAATAATATCCGATAACGGAATAAGCATTGGGGCTCATTGTTCACTTAAACTTGAAGAACATAAAATTGGCGAATTGTACTGTTTGGATGCTTTGCATATATGTTTCTTAGACTATATAGAAGCAATATATACATTGATTTCAACCGTCTACCTGTTCCACTCATTGTTCTACTTGTCGCAAGTTACAAATAATTTGCGTTAAAGTATGAACAATGGGGCTCGTTGTTCACTTAAACTTGAAGATGAAATAATTGTCGAATTGTACTGTTTGGATGCTTTGCATATATGTTTCTTAGACTATATAGAAGCAATATATACAAAGATTTCAAGCGTCTACCTGTTCCATTCATTGTTCTACTTGTCGAAAGTTACAAATAATTTCCGATAAAGGATTAACCATTGGGGCTCATTGTTCAATTAAACTTCAAGAACAAAAAATTGGCGAATTGTACTGTTTGGATGCTTTGCATATATGTTTCTTAGACTATATAGAAGCAATATATACAGAGATTTCAACCGTCTACCTGTTCCATTCATTGTTCTACTTGTCGAAAGTTACAAATAATATCCGATAACGGATTAAGCATTGGGGCTCATTGTTCACTTAAACTTGAAGAACATAAAATTGGCGAATTGTACTGTTTGGATGCTTTGCATATATGTTTCTTAGACTATATAGAAGCAATATATACATTGATTTCAACCGTCTACCTGTTCCATTCATTGTTCTACTTGTCGAAATTTACAAATAATTTCCTTTAAAGGATTAACAATGGGGCTCATAGTTCACTTAAACTTGAAGAACAAAAAATTGGCGAATGGTACTGTTTGCATGCTTTGCATATATGTTTCTTAGACTATATAGAAGCAATATATACAAAGATTTCAACCGCCTACCTGTTCCATTCATTGTTCTACTTGTCAAAAGTTACAAATCATTTCCGATAACGGATTAACCATTGGGGCTCATTGTTCACTTAAACTTGAAGAACAAAAAATTGGCGAATGGTACTGTTTGGATGCTTTGCATATATGTTTCTTAGACTATATAGAAGCAATATATACAAAGATTTCAACCGTCTACCTGTTCCATTCATTGTTCTACTTGTCGAAAGTTACAAATCATTTCCGATAACGGATTAACCATTGGGGCTCATTGTTCACTAAACTTGAAGAACAAAAAATTGTCGAATTGTACTGTTTGGATGCTTTGCATATATGTTTCTTAGACTATATAGAAGCAATATATACAATGATTTCAACCGTCTACCTGTTCCATTCATTGTTCTACTTGTCGAAAGTTACAAATAATTTCCGTTAAGGGATTAACAATGGGGATCGTAGTTTACTTAAACTTGAAGAACAAAAAATTGGCGAATTGTACTGTTTGGATGCTTTGCATATATGTTTCTTAGACTATATAGAAGCAATATATACAATGATTTCAACAGTCTACCTGTTCCATTCATTGTTCTACTTGTCGAAATTTACAAATAATTTCCTTTAAAGGATTAACAATGGGGCTCATAGTTCACTTAAACTTGAAGAACAAAAAATTGGCGAATGGTACTGTTTGGATGCTTTGCATATATGTTTCTTAGACTATATAGAAGCAATATATACAAAGATTTCAACCGTCTACCTGTTCCATTCATTGTTCTACTTGTCAAAAGTTACAAATCATTTCCGATAACGGATTAACCATTGGGGCTCATTGTTCACTTAAACTTGAAGAACAAAAAATTGTCGAATTGTACTGTTTGGATGCTTTGCATATATGTTTCTTAGACTATATAGAAGCAATATATACAAAGATTTCAACCGTCTACCTGTTCCATTCATTGTTCTACTTGTCGAAAGTTACAAATCATTTCCGATAACGGATTAACCATTGGGGCTCATTGTTCACTAAACTTGAAGAACAAAAAATTGGCGAATGGTACTGTTTGGATGCTTGGAATATATGTTTCTTAGACTATATAGAAGCAATATATACAAAGATTTCAACCGTCTACCTGTTCCATTCATTGTTCTACTTGTCGAAAGTTACAAATAATATCCGATAACGGAATAAGCATTGGGGCTCATTGTTCACTTAAACTTGAAGAACATAAAATTGGCGAATTGTACTGTTTGGATGCTTTGCATATATGTTTCTTAGACTATATAGAAGCAATATATACATTGATTTCAACCGTCTACCTGTTCCACTCATTGTTCTACTTGTCGCAAGTTACAAATAATTTGCGTTAAAGTATGAACAATGGGGCTCGTTGTTCACTTAAACTTGAAGATGAAATAATTGTCGAATTGTACTGTTTGGATGCTTTGCATATATGTTTCTTAGACTATATAGAAGCAATATATACAAAGATTTCAAGCGTCTACCTGTTCCATTCATTGTTCTACTTGTCGAAAGTTACAAATAATTTCCGATAAAGGATTAACCATTGGGGCTCATTGTTCAATTAAACTTCAAGAACAAAAAATTGGCGAATTGTACTGTTTGGATGCTTTGCATATATGTTTCTTAGACTATATAGAAGCAATATATACAGAGATTTCAACCGTCTACCTGTTCCATTCATTGTTCTACTTGTCGAAAGTTACAAATAATATCCGATAACGGATTAAGCATTGGGGCTCATTGTTCACTTAAACTTGAAGAACATAAAATTGGCGAATTGTACTGTTTGGATGCTTTGCATATATGTTTCTTAGACTATATAGAAGCAATATATACATTGATTTCAACCGTCTACCTGTTCCATTCATTGTTCTACTTGTCGAAATTTACAAATAATTTCCTTTAAAGGATTAACAATGGGGCTCATAGTTCACTTAAACTTGAAGAACAAAAAATTGGCGAATGGTACTGTTTGCATGCTTTGCATATATGTTTCTTAGACTATATAGAAGCAATATATACAAAGATTTCAACCGCCTACCTGTTCCATTCATTGTTCTACTTGTCAAAAGTTACAAATCATTTCCGATAACGGATTAACCATTGGGGCTCATTGTTCACTTAAACTTGAAGAACAAAAAATTGTCGAATTGTACTGTTTGGATGCTTTGCATATATGTTTCTTAGACTATATAGAAGCAATATATACAAAGATTTCAACCGTCTACCTGTTCCATTCATTGTTCTACTTGTCGAAAGTTACAAATCATTTCCGATAACGGATTAACCATTGGGGCTCATTGTTCACTTAAACTTGAAGAACAAAAAATTGTCGTATTGTACTGTTTGGATGCTTTGCATATATGATTCTTAGACTATATAGAAGCAATATATACAATGATTTCAACCGTCTACCTGTTCCATTCATTGTTCTACTTGTCGAAAATTACAAATAATTTCCGATAAAGGATTAACCATTGGGGCTCATTGTTCACTTAAACTTGAAGAACAAAAAATTGGCGAATTGTACTGTTTGGATGCTTTGCATATATGTTTCGTAGATTATATAGAAGCAATATATACAATGATTTCAACCGTCTACCTGATCCATTCATTGTTCTACTTGTCGAAAGTTACAAATAATTTCCGATAAAGGATTAACAATGGGGCTCATTGTTCACTTAAACTTGAAGAACAAATAATTGGCGAATGGTACTGTTTGGATGCTTTGCATATATGTTTCTTAGACTATATAGAAGCAATATATACATTGATTTCAACCGTCTACCTGTTCCATTCATTGTTCTACTTGTCGGAAGTTACAAATAATTTCCGTTAAAGTATTAACAATGGGGCTCGTTGTTCACTTAAACATGAAGATGAAATAATTGGCGAATTGTACTGTTTGGATGCTTTGCATATATGTTTCTTAGATTATATAGAAGCAATATATACAAAGATTTCAACCGTCTACCTGTTCCATTCATTGTTCTACTTGTCGAAAATTACAAATAATTTCCGATAAAGGATTAACCATTGGGGCTCATTGTTCACTTAAACTTGAAGAACAAAAAATTGGCGAATGGTACTGTTTGGATGCTTTGCATATATGTTTCTTAGACTATATAGAAGCAATATATACAAAGATTTCAACCGTCTACCTGTTCCATTCATTGTTCTACTTGTCGAAAGTTACAAATCATTTCCGATAACGGATTAACCATTGGGGCTCATTGTTCACTAAACTTGAAGAACAAAAAATTGTCGAATTGTACTGTTTGGATGCTTTGCATATATGTTTCTTAGACTATATAGAAGCAATATATACAATGATTTCAACCGTCTACCTGTTCCGTTCATTGTTCTACTTGTCGAAAGTTACAAATAATTTCCGTTAAGGGATTAACAATGGGGATCGTAGTTTACTTAAACTTGAAAAACAAAAAAATGGCGAATTGTACTGTTTGGATGCTTTGCATATATGTTTCTTAGACTATATAGAAGCAATATATACAATGATTTCAACAGTCTACCTGTTCCATTCATTGTTCTACTTGTCGAAATTTACAAATAATTTCCTTTAAAGGATTAACAATTGGGCTCATAGTTCACTTAAACTTGAAGAACAAAAAATTGGCGAATGGTACTGTTTGGATGCTTTGCATATATGATTCTTAGACTATATAGAAGCAATATATACAATGATTTCAACCGTCTACGTGTTCCATTCATTGTTCTACTTGTCGAAAATTACAAATAATTTCCGATAAAGGATTAAACATTGGGGCTCATTGTTCACTTAAACTTGAAGAACAAAAAATTGGCGAATGGTACTGTTTGGATGCTTTGCATATATGTTTCTTAGACTATATAGAAGCAATATATACATTGATTTCAACCGTCTACCTGTTCCACTCATTGTTCTACTTGTCGCAAATTACAAATAATTTCCGTTAAAGTATTAACAATGGGGCTCGTAGTTCACTTAAACATGAAGATGAAATAATTGGCGAATTGTACTCTTTGGATGCTTTGCATATATGTTTCTTAGATTATATAGAAGCAATATATACAAAGATATCAACCGTCTACCTGTTCCATTCATTGTTCTACTTGTCGAAAATTACAAATAATTTCCGATAAAGGATTAACCATTGGGGCTCATTGTTCACTAAACTTGAAGAACAAAAAATTGTCGAATTGTACTGTTTGGATGCTTTGCATATATGTTTCTTAGACTATATAGAAGCAATATATACAATGATTTCAACCGTCTACCTGTTCCATTCATTGATCTACTTGTCGAAAATTACAAATAATTTCCGATAAAGGATTAACCATTGGGGCTCATTGTTCACTAAACTTGAAGAACAAAAAATTGGCGAATGGTACTGTTTGGATGCTTTGAATATATGTTTCTTAGACTATATAGAAGCAATATATACAAAGATTTCAACCGTCTACCTGTTCCATTCATTGTTCTACTTGTCGAAAGTTACAAATAATATCCGATAACGGAATAAGCATTGGGGCTCATTGTTCACTTAAACTTGAAGAACATAAAATTGGCGAATTGTACTGTTTGGATGCTTTGCATATATGTTTCTTAGACTATATAGAAGCAATATATACATTGATTTCAACCGTCTACCTGTTCCATTCATTGTTCTACTTGTCAAAAGTTACAAATCATTTCCGATAACGGATTAACCATTGGGGCTCATTGTTCACTTAAACTTGAAGAACAAAAAATTGTCATATTGTACTGTTTGGATGCTTTGCATATATGATTCTTAGACTATATAGAAGCAATATATACAATGATTTCAACCGTCTACCTGTTCCATTCATTGTTCTACTTGTCGAAAATTACAAATAATTTCCGATAAAGGATTAACCATTGGGGCTCATTGTTCACTTAAACTTGAAGAACAAAAAATTGGCGAATTGTACTGTTTGGATGCTTTGCATATATGTTTCGTAGATTATATAGAAGCAATATATACAATGATTTCAACCGTCTACCTGATCCATTCATTGTTCTACTTGTCGAAAGTTACAAATAATTTCCGATAAAGGATTAACAATGGGGCTCATTGTTCACTTAAACTTGAAGAACAAATAATTGGCGAATGGTACTGTTTGGATGCTTTGCATATATGTTTCTTAGACTATATAGAAGCAATATATACAATGATTTCAACAGTCTACCTGTTCCATTCATTGTTCTACTTGTCGAAATTTACAAATAATTTCCTTTAAAGGATTAACAATGGAGCTCATAGTTCACTTAAACTTGAAGAACAAAAAATTGGCGAATGGTACTGTTTGGATGCTTTCCATATATGTTTCTTAGACTATATAGAAGCAATATATACAATGATTTCAACAGTCTACCTGTTCCATTCATTGTTCTACTTGTCGAAATTTACAAATAATTTCCTTTAAAGGATTAACAATGGAGCTCATAGTTCACTTAAACTTGAAGAACAAAAAATTGGCGAATGGTACTGTTTGGATGCTTTGCATATATGTTTCTTAGACTATATAGAAGCAATATATACAAAGATTTCAACCGTCTACCTGTTCCATTCATTGTTCTACTTGTCAAAAGTTACAAATCATTTCCGATAACGGATTAACCATTGGGGCTCATTGTTCACTAAACTTGAAGAACAAAAAATTGTCGAATTGTACTGTTTGGATGCTTTGCATATATGTTTCTTAGACTATATAGAAGCAATATATACATTGATTTCAACCGTCTACCTGTTCCATTCATTGTTCTACTTGTCGAAATTTACAAATAATTTCCTTTAAAGGATTAACAATGGGGCTCATAGTTCACTTAAACTTGAAGAACAAAAAATTGGCGAATGGTACTGTTTGGATGCTTTGCATATATGTTTCTTAGACTATATAGAAGCAATATATACAAAGATTTCAACCGCCTACCTGTTCCATTCATTGTTCTACTTGTCAAAGTTACAAATCATTTCCGATAACGGATTAACCATTGGGGCTCATTGTTCACTTAAACTTGAAGAACAAAAAATTGTCGAATTGTACTGTTTGGATGCTTTGCATATATGTTTCTTAGACTATATAGAAGCAATATATACAAAGATTTCAACCGTCTACCTGTTCCATTCATTGTTCTACTTGTCAAAAGTTACAAATCATTTCCGATAACGGATTAACCATTGGGGCTCATTGTTCACTTAAACTTGAAGAACAAAAAATTGTCGTATTGTACTGTTTGGATGCTTTGCATATATGATTCTTAGACTATATAGAAGCAATATATACAATGATTTCAACCGTCTACCTGTTCCATTCATTGTTCTACTTGTCGAAAATTACAAATAATTTCCGATAAAGGATTAACCATTGGGGCTCATTGTTCACTTAAACTTGAAGAACAAGAAATTGGCGAATTGTACTGTTTGGATGCTTTGCATATATGTTTCGTAGATTATATAGAAGCAATATATACAATGATTTCAACCGTCTACCTGATCCATTCATTGTTCTACTTGTCGAAAGTTACAAATAATTTCCGATAAAGGATTAACAATGGGGCTCATTGTTCACTTAAACTTGAAGAACAAATAATTGGCGAATGGTACTGTTTGGATGCTTTGCATATATGTTTCTTAGACTATATAGAAGCAATATATACAATGATTTCAACAGTCTACCTGTTCCATTCATTGTTCTACTTGTCGAAATTTACAAATAATTTCCTTTAAAGGATTAACAATGGAGCTCATAGTTCACTTAAACTTGAAGAACAAAAAATTGGCGAATGGTACTGTTTGGATGCTTTGCATATATGTTTCTTAGACTATATAGAAGCAATATATACAATGATTTCAACAGTCTACCTGTTCCATTCATTGTTCTACTTGTCGAAATTTACAAATAATTTCCTTTAAAGGATTAACAATGGAGCTCATAGTTCACTTAAACTTGAAGAACAAAAAATTGGCGAATGGTACTGTTTGGATGCTTTGCATATATGTTTCTTAGACTATATAGAAGCAATATATACAAAGATTTCAACCGTCTACCTGTTCCATTCATTGTTCTACTTGTCAAAAGTTACAAATCATTTCCGATAACGGATTAACCATTGGGGCTCATTGTTCACTAAACTTGAAGAACAAAAAATTGTCGAATTGTACTGTTTGGATGCTTTGCATATATGTTTCTTAGACTATATAGAAGCAATATATACAATGATTTCAACCGTCTACCTGTTCCATTCATTGTTCTACTTGTCGAAAGTTACAAATAATTTCCGTTAAGGGATTAACAATGGGGATCGTAGTTTACTTAAACTTGAAGAACAAAAAAATGGCGAATTGTACTGTTTGGATGCTTTGCATATATGTTTCTTAGACTATATAGAAGCAATATATACAATGATTTCAACAGTCTACCTGTTCCATTCATTGTTCTACTTGTCGAAAGTTACAAATCATTTCCGATAACGGATTAACCATTGGGGCTCATTGTTCACTAAACTTGAAGAACAAAAAATTGTCGAATTGTACTGTTTGGATGCTTTGCATATATGTTTCTTAGACTATATAGAAGCAATATATACAAAGATTTCAACCGTCTACCTGTTCCATTCATTGTTCTACTTGTCGAAATTTACAAATAATTTCCTTTAAAGGATTAACAATTGGGCTCATAGTTCACTTAAACTTGAAGAACAAAAAATTGGCGAATGGTACTGTTTGGATGCTTTGCATATATGTTTCTTAGACTATATAGAAGCAATATATACAAAGATTTCAACCGTCTACCTGTTCCATTCATTGTTCTACTTGTCAAAAGTTACAAATCATTTCCGATAACGGATTAACCATTGGGGCTCATTGTTCACTTAAACTTGAAGAACAAAAAATTGTCGTATTGTACTGTTTGGATGCTTTGCATATATGATTCTTAGACTATATAGAAGCAATATATACAATGATTTCAACCGTCTACCTGTTCCATTCATTGTTCTACTTGTCGAAAATTACAAATAATTTCCGATAAAGGATTAACCATTGGGGCTCATTGTTCACTTAAACTTGAAGAACAAAAAATTGGCGAATTGTACTGTTTGGATGCTTTGCATATATGTTTCGTAGATTATATAGAAGCAATATATACAATGATTTCAACCGTCTACCTGATCCATTCATTGTTCTACTTGTCGAAAGTTACAAATAATTTCCGATAAAGGATTAACAATGGGGCTCATTGTTCACTTAAACTTGAAGAACAAATAATTGGCGAATGGTACTGTTTGGATGCTTTGCATATATGTTTCTTAGACTATATAGAAGCAATATATACAATGATTTCAACAGTCTACCTGTTCCATTCATTGTTCTACTTGTCGAAATTTACAAATAATTTCCTTTAAAGGATTAACAATTGGGCTCATAGTTCACTTAAACTTGAAGAACAAAAAATTGGCGAATGGTACTGTTTGGATGCTTTGCATATATGTTTCTTAGACTATATAGAAGCAATATATACAAAGATTTCAACCGTCTACCTGTTCCATTCATTGTTCTACTTGTCGAAAGTTACAAATCATTTCCGATAACGGATTAACCATTGGGGCTCATTGTTCACTAAACTTGAAGAACAAAAAATTGTCGAATTGTACTGTTTGGATGCTTTGCATATATGTTTCTTAGACTATATAGAAGCAATATATACAATGATTTCAACCGTCTACCTGTTCCGTTCATTGTTCTACTTGTCGAAAGTTACAAATAATTTCCGTTAAGGGATTAACAATGGGGATCGTAGTTTACTTAAACTTGAAAAACAAAAAAATGGCGAATTGTACTGTTTGGATGCTTTGCATATATGTTTCTTAGACTATATAGAAGCAATATATACAATGATTTCAACAGTCTACCTGTTCCATTCATTGTTCTACTTGTCGAAATTTACAAATAATTTCCTTTAAAGGATTAACAATTGGGCTCATAGTTCACTTAAACTTGAAGAACAAAAAATTGGCGAATGGTACTGTTTGGATGCTTTGCATATATGATTCTTAGACTATATAGAAGCAATATATACAATGATTTCAACCGTCTACGTGTTCCATTCATTGTTCTACTTGTCGAAAATTACAAATAATTTCCGATAAAGGATTAAACATTGGGGCTCATTGTTCACTTAAACTTGAAGAACAAAAAATTGGCGAATGGTACTGTTTGGATGCTTTGCATATATGTTTCTTAGACTATATAGAAGCAATATATACATTGATTTCAACCGTCTACCTGTTCCACTCATTGTTCTACTTGTCGCAAGTTACAAATAATTTCCGATAACGGATTAACCATTGGGGCTCATTGTTCACTTAAACTTGAAGAACAAAAAATTGTCGTATTGTACTGTTTGGATGCTTTGCATATATGATTCTTAGACTATATATAAGCAATATATACAATGATTTCAACCGTCTACCTGTTCCATTCATTGTTCTACTTGTCGAAAATTACAAATAATTTCCGATAAAGGATTAACCATTGGGGCTCATTGTTCACTTAAACTTGAAGAACAAAAAATTGGCGAATTGTACTGTTTGGATGCTTTGCATATATGTTTCGTAGATTATATAGAAGCAATATATACAATGATTTCAACCGTCTACCTGATCCATTCATTGTTCTACTTGTCGAAAGTTACAAATAATTTCCGATAAAGGATTAACAATGGGGCTCATTGTTCACTTAAACTTGAAGAACAAATAATTGGCGAATGGTACTGTTTGGATGCTTTGCATATATGTTTCTTAGACTATATAGAAGCAATATATACAATGATTTCAACAGTCTACCTGTTCCATTCATTGTTCTACTTGTCGAAATTTACAAATAATTTCCTTTAAAGGATTAACAATTGGGCTCATAGTTCACTTAAACTTGAAGAACAAAAAATTGGCGAATGGTACTGTTTGGATGCTTTGCATATATGTTTCTTAGACTATATAGAAGCAATATATACAAAGATTTCAACCGTCTACCTGTTCCATTCATTGTTCTACTTGTCGAAAGTTACAAATCATTTCCGATAACGGATTAACCATTGGGGCTCATTGTTCACTAAACTTGAAGAACAAAAAATTGTCGAATTGTACTGTTTGGATGCTTTGCATATATGTTTCTTAGACTATATAGAAGCAATATATACAATGATTTCAACCGTCTACCTGTTCCGTTCATTGTTCTACTTGTCGAAAGTTACAAATAATTTCCGTTAAGGGATTAACAATGGGGATCGTAGTTTACTTAAACTTGAAAAACAAAAAAATGGCGAATTGTACTGTTTGGATGCTTTGCATATATGTTTCTTAGACTATATAGAAGCAATATATACAATGATTTCAACAGTCTACCTGTTCCATTCATTGTTCTACTTGTCGAAATTTACAAATAATTTCCTTTAAAGGATTAACAATTGGGCTCATAGTTCACTTAAACTTGAAGAACAAAAAATTGGCGAATGGTACTGTTTGGATGCTTTGCATATATGATTCTTAGACTATATAGAAGCAATATATACAATGATTTCAACCGTCTACGTGTTCCATTCATTGTTCTACTTGTCGAAAATTACAAATAATTTCCGATAAAGGATTAAACATTGGGGCTCATTGTTCACTTAAACTTGAAGAACAAAAAATTGGCGAATGGTACTGTTTGGATGCTTTGCATATATGTTTCTTAGACTATATAGAAGCAATATATACATTGATTTCAACCGTCTACCTGTTCCACTCATTGTTCTACTTGTCGCAAGTTACAAATAATTTCCGTTAAAGTATTAACAATGGGGCTCGTAGTTCACTTAAACATGAAGATGAAATAATTGGCGAATTGTACTCTTTGGATGCTTTGCATATATGTTTCTTAGATTATATAGAAGCAATATATACAAAGATATCAACCGTCTACCTGTTCCATTCATTGTTCTACTTGTCGAAAATTACAAATAATTTCCGATAAAGGATTAACCATTGGGGCTCATTGTTCACTAAACTTGAAGAACAAAAAATTGTCGAATTGTACTGTTTGGATGCTTTGCATATATGTTTCTTAGACTATATAGAAGCAATATATACAATGATTTCAACCGTCTACCTGTTCCATTCATTGATCTACTTGTCGAAAATTACAAATAATTTCCGATAAAGGATTAACCATTGGGGCTCATTGTTCACTAAACTTGAAGAACAAAAAATTGGCGAATGGTACTGTTTGGATGCTTTGAATATATGTTTCTTAGACTATATAGAAGCAATATATACAAAGATTTCAACCGTCTACCTGTTCCATTCATTGTTCTACTTGTCGAAAGTTACAAATAATATCCGATAACGGAATAAGCATTGGGGCTCATTGTTCACTTAAACTTGAAGAACATAAAATTGGCGAATTGTACTGTTTGGATGCTTTGCATATATGTTTCTTAGACTATATAGAAGCAATATATACATTGATTTCAACCGTCTACCTGTTCCATTCATTGTTCTACTTGTCAAAAGTTACAAATCATTTCCGATAACGGATTAACCATTGGGGCTCATTGTTCACTTAAACTTGAAGAACAAAAAATTGTCATATTGTACTGTTTGGATGCTTTGCATATATGATTCTTAGACTATATAGAAGCAATATATACAATGATTTCAACCGTCTACCTGTTCCATTCATTGTTCTACTTGTCGAAAATTACAAATAATTTCCGATAAAGGATTAACCATTGGGGCTCATTGTTCACTTAAACTTGAAGAACAAAAAATTGGCGAATTGTACTGTTTGGATGCTTTGCATATATGTTTCGTAGATTATATAGAAGCAATATATACAATGATTTCAACCGTCTACCTGATCCATTCATTGTTCTACTTGTCGAAAGTTACAAATAATTTCCGATAAAGGATTAACAATGGGGCTCATTGTTCACTTAAACTTGAAGAACAAATAATTGGCGAATGGTACTGTTTGGATGCTTTGCATATATGTTTCTTAGACTATATAGAAGCAATATATACAATGATTTCAACAGTCTACCTGTTCCATTCATTGTTCTACTTGTCGAAATTTACAAATAATTTCCTTTAAAGGATTAACAATGGAGCTCATAGTTCACTTAAACTTGAAGAACAAAAAATTGGCGAATGGTACTGTTTGGATGCTTTCCATATATGTTTCTTAGACTATATAGAAGCAATATATACAATGATTTCAACAGTCTACCTGTTCCATTCATTGTTCTACTTGTCGAAATTTACAAATAATTTCCTTTAAAGGATTAACAATGGAGCTCATAGTTCACTTAAACTTGAAGAACAAAAAATTGGCGAATGGTACTGTTTGGATGCTTTGCATATATGTTTCTTAGACTATATAGAAGCAATATATACAAAGATTTCAACCGTCTACCTGTTCCATTCATTGTTCTACTTGTCAAAAGTTACAAATCATTTCCGATAACGGATTAACCATTGGGGCTCATTGTTCACTAAACTTGAAGAACAAAAAATTGTCGAATTGTACTGTTTGGATGCTTTGCATATATGTTTCTTAGACTATATAGAAGCAATATATACATTGATTTCAACCGTCTACCTGTTCCATTCATTGTTCTACTTGTCGAAATTTACAAATAATTTCCTTTAAAGGATTAACAATGGGGCTCATAGTTCACTTAAACTTGAAGAACAAAAAATTGGCGAATGGTACTGTTTGGATGCTTTGCATATATGTTTCTTAGACTATATAGAAGCAATATATACAAAGATTTCAACCGCCTACCTGTTCCATTCATTGTTCTACTTGTCAAAGTTACAAATCATTTCCGATAACGGATTAACCATTGGGGCTCATTGTTCACTTAAACTTGAAGAACAAAAAATTGTCGAATTGTACTGTTTGGATGCTTTGCATATATGTTTCTTAGACTATATAGAAGCAATATATACAAAGATTTCAACCGTCTACCTGTTCCATTCATTGTTCTACTTGTCAAAAGTTACAAATCATTTCCGATAACGGATTAACCATTGGGGCTCATTGTTCACTTAAACTTGAAGAACAAAAAATTGTCGTATTGTACTGTTTGGATGCTTTGCATATATGATTCTTAGACTATATAGAAGCAATATATACAATGATTTCAACCGTCTACCTGTTCCATTCATTGTTCTACTTGTCGAAAATTACAAATAATTTCCGATAAAGGATTAACCATTGGGGCTCATTGTTCACTTAAACTTGAAGAACAAGAAATTGGCGAATTGTACTGTTTGGATGCTTTGCATATATGTTTCGTAGATTATATAGAAGCAATATATACAATGATTTCAACCGTCTACCTGATCCATTCATTGTTCTACTTGTCGAAAGTTACAAATAATTTCCGATAAAGGATTAACAATGGGGCTCATTGTTCACTTAAACTTGAAGAACAAATAATTGGCGAATGGTACTGTTTGGATGCTTTGCATATATGTTTCTTAGACTATATAGAAGCAATATATACAATGATTTCAACAGTCTACCTGTTCCATTCATTGTTCTACTTGTCGAAATTTACAAATAATTTCCTTTAAAGGATTAACAATGGAGCTCATAGTTCACTTAAACTTGAAGAACAAAAAATTGGCGAATGGTACTGTTTGGATGCTTTGCATATATGTTTCTTAGACTATATAGAAGCAATATATACAATGATTTCAACCGTCTACCTGTTCCATTCATTGTTCTACTTGTCAAAAGTTACAAATCATTTCCGATAACGGATTAACCATTGGGGCTCATTGTTCACTTAAACTTGAAGAACAAAAAATTGTCGTATTGTACTGTTTGGATGCTTTGCATATATGATTCTTAGACTATATAGAAGCAATATATACAATGATTTCAACCGTCTACCTGTTCCATTCATTGTTCTACTTGTCGAAAATTACAAATAATTTCCGATAAAGGATTAACCATTGGGGCTCATTGTTCACTTAAACTTGAAGAACAAGAAATTGGCGAATTGTACTGTTTGGATGCTTTGCATATATGTTTCGTAGATTATATAGAAGCAATATATACAATGATTTCAACCGTCTACCTGATCCATTCATTGTTCTACTTGTCGAAAGTTACAAATAATTTCCGATAAAGGATTAACAATGGGGCTCATTGTTCACTTAAACTTGAAGAACAAATAATTGGCGAATGGTACTGTTTGGATGCTTTGCATATATGTTTCTTAGACTATATAGAAGCAATATATACAATGATTTCAACAGTCTACCTGTTCCATTCATTGTTCTACTTGTCGAAATTTACAAATAATTTCCTTTAAAGGATTAACAATGGAGCTCATAGTTCACTTAAACTTGAAGAACAAAAAATTGGCGAATGGTACTGTTTGGATGCTTTGCATATATGTTTCTTAGACTATATAGAAGCAATATATACAATGATTTCAACAGTCTACCTGTTCCATTCATTGTTCTACTTGTCGAAATTTACAAATAATTTCCTTTAAAGGATTAACAATGGAGCTCATAGTTCACTTAAACTTGAAGAACAAAAAATTGGCGAATGGTACTGTTTGGATGCTTTGCATATATGTTTCTTAGACTATATAGAAGCAATATATACAAAGATTTCAACCGTCTACCTGTTCCATTCATTGTTCTACTTGTCAAAAGTTACAAATCATTTCCGATAACGGATTAACCATTGGGGCTCATTGTTCACTAAACTTGAAGAACAAAAAATTGTCGAATTGTACTGTTTGGATGCTTTGCATATATGTTTCTTAGACTATATAGAAGCAATATATACATTGATTTCAACCGTCTACCTGTTCCATTCATTGTTCTACTTGTCGAAATTTACAAATAATTTCCTTTAAAGGATTAACAATGGAGCTCATAGTTCACTTAAACTTGAAGAACAAAAAATTGGCGAATGGTACTGTTTGGATGCTTTGCATATATGTTTCTTAGACTATATAGAAGCAATATATACAAAGATTTCAACCGTCTACCTGTTCCATTCATTGTTCTACTTGTCGAAAGTTACAAATCATTTCCGATAACGGATTAACCATTGGGGCTCATTGTTCACTAAACTTGAAGAACAAAAAATTGTCGAATTGTACTGTTTGGATGCTTTGCATATATGTTTCTTAGACTATATAGAAGCAATATATACAATGATTTCAACCGTCTACCTGTTCCGTTCATTGTTCTACTTGTCGAAAGTTACAAATAATTTCCGTTAAGGGATTAACAATGGGGATCGTAGTTTACTTAAACTTGAAAAACAAAAAAATGGCGAATTGTACTGTTTGGATGCTTTGCATATATGTTTCTTAGACTATATAGAAGCAATATATACAATGATTTCAACAGTCTACCTGTTCCATTCATTGTTCTACTTGTCGAAATTTACAAATAATTTCCTTTAAAGGATTAACAATTGGGCTCATAGTTCACTTAAACTTGAAGAACAAAAAATTGGCGAATGGTACTGTTTGGATGCTTTGCATATATGATTCTTAGACTATATAGAAGCAATATATACAATGATTTCAACCGTCTACGTGTTCCATTCATTGTTCTACTTGTCGAAAATTACAAATAATTTCCGATAAAGGATTAAACATTGGGGCTCATTGTTCACTTAAACTTGAAGAACAAAAAATTGGCGAATGGTACTGTTTGGATGCTTTGCATATATGTTTCTTAGACTATATAGAAGCAATATATACATTGATTTCAACCGTCTACCTGTTCCACTCATTGTTCTACTTGTCGCAAGTTACAAATAATTTCCGTTAAAGTATTAACAATGGGGCTCGTAGTTCACTTAAACATGAAGATGAAATAATTGGCGAATTGTACTCTTTGGATGCTTTGCATATATGTTTCTTAGATTATATAGAAGCAATATATACAAAGATATCAACCGTCTACCTGTTCCATTCATTGTTCTACTTGTCGAAAATTACAAATAATTTCCGATAAAGGATTAACCATTGGGGCTCATTGTTCACTAAACTTGAAGAACAAAAAATTGTCGAATTGTACTGTTTGGATGCTTTGCATATATGTTTCTTAGACTATATAGAAGCAATATATACAATGATTTCAACCGTCTACCTGTTCCATTCATTGATCTACTTGTCGAAAATTACAAATAATTTCCGATAAAGGATTAACCATTGGGGCTCATTGTTCACTAAACTTGAAGAACAAAAAATTGGCGAATGGTACTGTTTGGATGCTTTGAATATATGTTTCTTAGACTATATAGAAGCAATATATACAAAGATTTCAACCGTCTACCTGTTCCATTCATTGTTCTACTTGTCGAAAGTTACAAATAATATCCGATAACGGAATAAGCATTGGGGCTCATTGTTCACTTAAACTTGAAGAACATAAAATTGGCGAATTGTACTGTTTGGATGCTTTGCATATATGTTTCTTAGACTATATAGAAGCAATATATACATTGATTTCAACCGTCTACCTGTTCCATTCATTGTTCTACTTGTCAAAAGTTACAAATCATTTCCGATAACGGATTAACCATTGGGGCTCATTGTTCACTTAAACTTGAAGAACAAAAAATTGTCATATTGTACTGTTTGGATGCTTTGCATATATGATTCTTAGACTATATAGAAGCAATATATACAATGATTTCAACCGTCTACCTGTTCCATTCATTGTTCTACTTGTCGAAAATTACAAATAATTTCCGATAAAGGATTAACCATTGGGGCTCATTGTTCACTTAAACTTGAAGAACAAAAAATTGGCGAATTGTACTGTTTGGATGCTTTGCATATATGTTTCGTAGATTATATAGAAGCAATATATACAATGATTTCAACCGTCTACCTGATCCATTCATTGTTCTACTTGTCGAAAGTTACAAATAATTTCCGATAAAGGATTAACAATGGGGCTCATTGTTCACTTAAACTTGAAGAACAAATAATTGGCGAATGGTACTGTTTGGATGCTTTGCATATATGTTTCTTAGACTATATAGAAGCAATATATACAATGATTTCAACAGTCTACCTGTTCCATTCATTGTTCTACTTGTCGAAATTTACAAATAATTTCCTTTAAAGGATTAACAATGGAGCTCATAGTTCACTTAAACTTGAAGAACAAAAAATTGGCGAATGGTACTGTTTGGATGCTTTCCATATATGTTTCTTAGACTATATAGAAGCAATATATACAATGATTTCAACAGTCTACCTGTTCCATTCATTGTTCTACTTGTCGAAATTTACAAATAATTTCCTTTAAAGGATTAACAATGGAGCTCATAGTTCACTTAAACTTGAAGAACAAAAAATTGGCGAATGGTACTGTTTGGATGCTTTGCATATATGTTTCTTAGACTATATAGAAGCAATATATACAAAGATTTCAACCGTCTACCTGTTCCATTCATTGTTCTACTTGTCAAAAGTTACAAATCATTTCCGATAACGGATTAACCATTGGGGCTCATTGTTCACTAAACTTGAAGAACAAAAAATTGTCGAATTGTACTGTTTGGATGCTTTGCATATATGTTTCTTAGACTATATAGAAGCAATATATACATTGATTTCAACCGTCTACCTGTTCCATTCATTGTTCTACTTGTCGAAATTTACAAATAATTTCCTTTAAAGGATTAACAATGGGGCTCATAGTTCACTTAAACTTGAAGAACAAAAAATTGGCGAATGGTACTGTTTGGATGCTTTGCATATATGTTTCTTAGACTATATAGAAGCAATATATACAAAGATTTCAACCGCCTACCTGTTCCATTCATTGTTCTACTTGTCAAAGTTACAAATCATTTCCGATAACGGATTAACCATTGGGGCTCATTGTTCACTTAAACTTGAAGAACAAAAAATTGTCGAATTGTACTGTTTGGATGCTTTGCATATATGTTTCTTAGACTATATAGAAGCAATATATACAAAGATTTCAACCGTCTACCTGTTCCATTCATTGTTCTACTTGTCAAAAGTTACAAATCATTTCCGATAACGGATTAACCATTGGGGCTCATTGTTCACTTAAACTTGAAGAACAAAAAATTGTCGTATTGTACTGTTTGGATGCTTTGCATATATGATTCTTAGACTATATAGAAGCAATATATACAATGATTTCAACCGTCTACCTGTTCCATTCATTGTTCTACTTGTCGAAAATTACAAATAATTTCCGATAAAGGATTAACCATTGGGGCTCATTGTTCACTTAAACTTGAAGAACAAGAAATTGGCGAATTGTACTGTTTGGATGCTTTGCATATATGTTTCGTAGATTATATAGAAGCAATATATACAATGATTTCAACCGTCTACCTGATCCATTCATTGTTCTACTTGTCGAAAGTTACAAATAATTTCCGATAAAGGATTAACAATGGGGCTCATTGTTCACTTAAACTTGAAGAACAAATAATTGGCGAATGGTACTGTTTGGATGCTTTGCATATATGTTTCTTAGACTATATAGAAGCAATATATACAATGATTTCAACAGTCTACCTGTTCCATTCATTGTTCTACTTGTCGAAATTTACAAATAATTTCCTTTAAAGGATTAACAATGGAGCTCATAGTTCACTTAAACTTGAAGAACAAAAAATTGGCGAATGGTACTGTTTGGATGCTTTGCATATATGTTTCTTAGACTATATAGAAGCAATATATACAATGATTTCAACCGTCTACCTGTTCCATTCATTGTTCTACTTGTCAAAAGTTACAAATCATTTCCGATAACGGATTAACCATTGGGGCTCATTGTTCACTTAAACTTGAAGAACAAAAAATTGTCGTATTGTACTGTTTGGATGCTTTGCATATATGATTCTTAGACTATATAGAAGCAATATATACAATGATTTCAACCGTCTACCTGTTCCATTCATTGTTCTACTTGTCGAAAATTACAAATAATTTCCGATAAAGGATTAACCATTGGGGCTCATTGTTCACTTAAACTTGAAGAACAAGAAATTGGCGAATTGTACTGTTTGGATGCTTTGCATATATGTTTCGTAGATTATATAGAAGCAATATATACAATGATTTCAACCGTCTACCTGATCCATTCATTGTTCTACTTGTCGAAAGTTACAAATAATTTCCGATAAAGGATTAACAATGGGGCTCATTGTTCACTTAAACTTGAAGAACAAATAATTGGCGAATGGTACTGTTTGGATGCTTTGCATATATGTTTCTTAGACTATATAGAAGCAATATATACAATGATTTCAACAGTCTACCTGTTCCATTCATTGTTCTACTTGTCGAAATTTACAAATAATTTCCTTTAAAGGATTAACAATGGAGCTCATAGTTCACTTAAACTTGAAGAACAAAAAATTGGCGAATGGTACTGTTTGGATGCTTTGCATATATGTTTCTTAGACTATATAGAAGCAATATATACAATGATTTCAACAGTCTACCTGTTCCATTCATTGTTCTACTTGTCGAAATTTACAAATAATTTCCTTTAAAGGATTAACAATGGAGCTCATAGTTCACTTAAACTTGAAGAACAAAAAATTGGCGAATGGTACTGTTTGGATGCTTTGCATATATGTTTCTTAGACTATATAGAAGCAATATATACAAAGATTTCAACCGTCTACCTGTTCCATTCATTGTTCTACTTGTCAAAAGTTACAAATCATTTCCGATAACGGATTAACCATTGGGGCTCATTGTTCACTAAACTTGAAGAACAAAAAATTGTCGAATTGTACTGTTTGGATGCTTTGCATATATGTTTCTTAGACTATATAGAAGCAATATATACATTGATTTCAACCGTCTACCTGTTCCATTCATTGTTCTACTTGTCGAAATTTACAAATAATTTCCTTTAAAGGATTAACAATGGGGCTCATAGTTCACTTAAACTTGAAGAACAAAAAATTGGCGAATGGTACTGTTTGGATGCTTTGCATATATGTTTCTTAGACTATATAGAAGCAATATATACAAAGATTTCAACCGCCTACCTGTTCCATTCATTGTTCTACTTGTCAAAGTTACAAATCATTTCCGATAACGGATTAACCATTGGGGCTCATTGTTCACTTAAACTTGAAGAACAAAAAATTGTCGAATTGTACTGTTTGGATGCTTTGCATATATGTTTCTTAGACTATATAGAAGCAATATATACAAAGATTTCAACCGTCTACCTGTTCCATTCATTGTTCTACTTGTCAAAAGTTACAAATCATTTCCGATAACGGATTAACCATTGGGGCTCATTGTTCACTTAAACTTGAAGAACAAAAAATTGTCGTATTGTACTGTTTGGATGCTTTGCATATATGATTCTTAGACTATATAGAAGCAATATATACAATGATTTCAACCGTCTACCTGTTCCATTCATTGTTCTACTTGTCGAAAATTACAAATAATTTCCGATAAAGGATTAACCATTGGGGCTCATTGTTCACTTAAACTTGAAGAACAAGAAATTGGCGAATTGTACTGTTTGGATGCTTTGCATATATGTTTCGTAGATTATATAGAAGCAATATATACAATGATTTCAACCGTCTACCTGATCCATTCATTGTTCTACTTGTCGAAAGTTACAAATAATTTCCGATAAAGGATTAACAATGGGGCTCATTGTTCACTTAAACTTGAAGAACAAATAATTGGCGAATGGTACTGTTTGGATGCTTTGCATATATGTTTCTTAGACTATATAGAAGCAATATATACAATGATTTCAACAGTCTACCTGTTCCATTCATTGTTCTACTTGTCGAAATTTACAAATAATTTCCTTTAAAGGATTAACAATGGAGCTCATAGTTCACTTAAACTTGAAGAACAAAAAATTGGCGAATGGTACTGTTTGGATGCTTTGCATATATGTTTCTTAGACTATATAGAAGCAATATATACAATGATTTCAACAGTCTACCTGTTCCATTCATTGTTCTACTTGTCGAAATTTACAAATAATTTCCTTTAAAGGATTAACAATGGAGCTCATAGTTCACTTAAACTTGAAGAACAAAAAATTGGCGAATGGTACTGTTTGGATGCTTTGCATATATGTTTCTTAGACTATATAGAAGCAATATATACAAAGATTTCAACCGTCTACCTGTTCCATTCATTGTTCTACTTGTCAAAAGTTACAAATCATTTCCGATAACGGATTAACCATTGGGGCTCATTGTTCACTAAACTTGAAGAACAAAAAATTGTCGAATTGTACTGTTTGGATGCTTTGCATATATGTTTCTTAGACTATATAGAAGCAATATATACAATGATTTCAACCGTCTACCTGTTCCATTCATTGTTCTACTTGTCGAAAGTTACAAATAATTTCCGTTAAGGGATTAACAATGGGGATCGTAGTTTACTTAAACTTGAAGAACAAAAAAATGGCGAATTGTACTGTTTGGATGCTTTGCATATATGTTTCTTAGACTATATAGAAGCAATATATACAATGATTTCAACAGTCTACCTGTTCCATTCATTGTTCTACTTGTCGAAAGTTACAAATCATTTCCGATAACGGATTAACCATTGGGGCTCATTGTTCACTAAACTTGAAGAACAAAAAATTGTCGAATTGTACTGTTTGGATGCTTTGCATATATGTTTCTTAGACTATATAGAAGCAATATATACAAAGATTTCAACCGTCTACCTGTTCCATTCATTGTTCTACTTGTCGAAATTTACAAATAATTTCCTTTAAAGGATTAACAATTGGGCTCATAGTTCACTTAAACTTGAAGAACAAAAAATTGGCGAATGGTACTGTTTGGATGCTTTGCATATATGTTTCTTAGACTATATAGAAGCAATATATACAAAGATTTCAACCGTCTACCTGTTCCATTCATTGTTCTACTTGTCAAAAGTTACAAATCATTTCCGATAACGGATTAACCATTGGGGCTCATTGTTCACTTAAACTTGAAGAACAAAAAATTGTCGTATTGTACTGTTTGGATGCTTTGCATATATGATTCTTAGACTATATAGAAGCAATATATACAATGATTTCAACCGTCTACCTGTTCCATTCATTGTTCTACTTGTCGAAAATTACAAATAATTTCCGATAAAGGATTAACCATTGGGGCTCATTGTTCACTTAAACTTGAAGAACAAAAAATTGGCGAATTGTACTGTTTGGATGCTTTGCATATATGTTTCGTAGATTATATAGAAGAAATATATACAATGATTTCAACCGTCTACCTGATCCATTCATTGTTCTACTTGTCGAAAGTTACAAATAATTTCCGATAAAGGATTAACAATGGGGCTCATTGTTCACTTAAACTTGAAGAACAAATAATTGGCGAATGGTACTGTTTGGATGCTTTGCATATATGTTTCTTAGACTATATAGAAGCAATATATACAATGATTTCAACAGTCTACCTGTTCCATTCATTGTTCTACTTGTCGAAATTTACAAATAATTTCCTTTAAAGGATTAACAATTGGGCTCATAGTTCACTTAAACTTGAAGAACAAAAAATTGGCGAATGGTACTGTTTGGATGCTTTGCATATATGTTTCTTAGACTATATAGAAGCAATATATACAAAGATTTCAACCGTCTACCTGTTCCATTCATTGTTCTACTTGTCAAAAGTTACAAATCATTTCCGATAACGGATTAACAATGGGGCTCATTGTTCACTTAAACTTGAAGAACAAATAATTGGCGAATGGTACTGTTTGGATGCTTTGCATATATGTTTCTTAGACTATATAGAAGCAATATATACAATGATTTCAACAGTCTACCTGTTCCATTCATTGTTCTACTTGTCGAAATTTACAAATAATTTCCTTTAAAGGATTAACAATTGGGCTCATAGTTCACTTAAACTTGAAGAACAAAAAATTGGCGAATGGTACTGTTTGGATGCTTTGCATATATGTTTCTTAGACTATATAGAAGCAATATATACAAAGATTTCAACCGTCTACCTGTTCCATTCATTGTTCTACTTGTCAAAAGTTACAAATCATTTCCGATAACGGATTAACCATTGGGGCTCATTGTTCACTTAAACTTGAAGAACAAAAAATTGTCGTATTGTACTGTTTGGATGCTTTGCATATATGATTCTTAGACTATATAGAAGCAATATATACAATGATTTCAACCGTCTACCTGTTCCATTCATTGTTCTACTTGTCGAAAATTACAAATAATTTCCGATAAAGGATTAACCATTGGGGCTCATTGTTCACTTAAACTTGAAGAACAAAAAATTGGCGAATTGTACTGTTTGGATGCTTTGCATATATGTTTCGTAGATTATATAGAAGCAATATATACAATGATTTCAACCGTCTACCTGATCCATTCATTGTTCTACTTGTCGAAAGTTACAAATAATTTCCGATAAAGGATTAACAATGGGGCTCATTGTTCACTTAAACTTGAAGAACAAATAATTGGCGAATGGTACTGTTTGGATGCTTTGCATATATGTTTCTTAGACTATATAGAAGCAATATATACAATGATTTCAACAGTCTACCTGTTCCATTCATTGTTCTACTTGTCGAAATTTACAAATAATTTCCTTTAAAGGATTAACAATGGAGCTCATAGTTCACTTAAACTTGAAGAACAAAAAATTGGCGAATGGTACTGTTTGGATGCTTTGCATATATGTTTCTTAGACTATATAGAAGCAATATATACAATGATTTCAACAGTCTACCTGTTCCATTCATTGTTCTACTTGTCGAAATTTACAAATAATTTCCTTTAAAGGATTAACAATGGAGCTCATAGTTCACTTAAACTTGAAGAACAAAAAATTGGCGAATGGTACTGTTTGGATGCTTTGCATATATGTTTCTTAGACTATATAGAAGCAATATATACAAAGATTTCAACCGTCTACCTGTTCCATTCATTGTTCTACTTGTCAAAAGTTACAAATCATTTCCGATAACGGATTAACCATTGGGGCTCATTGTTCACTAAACTTGAAGAACAAAAAATTGTCGAATTGTACTGTTTGGATGCTTTGCATATATGTTTCTTAGACTATATAGAAGCAATATATACAATGATTTCAACCGTCTACCTGTTCCATTCATTGTTCTACTTGTCGAAAGTTACAAATAATTTCCGTTAAGGGATTAACAATGGGGATCGTAGTTTACTTAAACTTGAAGAACAAAAAAATGGCGAATTGTACTGTTTGGATGCTTTGCATATATGTTTCTTAGACTATATAGAAGCAATATATACAATGATTTCAACAGTCTACCTGTTCCATTCATTGTTCTACTTGTCGAAAGTTACAAATCATTTCCGATAACGGATTAACCATTGGGGCTCATTGTTCACTAAACTTGAAGAACAAAAAATTGTCGAATTGTACTGTTTGGATGCTTTGCATATATGTTTCTTAGACTATATAGAAGCAATATATACAAAGATTTCAACCGTCTACCTGTTCCATTCATTGTTCTACTTGTCGAAAGTTACAAATCATTTCCGATAACGGATTAACCATTGGGGCTCATTGTTCACTAAACTTGAAGAACAAAAAATTGTCGAATTGTACTGTTTGGATGCTTTGCATATATGTTTCTTAGACTATATAGAAGCAATATATACAATGATTTCAACCGTCTACCTGTTCCATTCATTGTTCTACTTGTCGAAAGTTACAAATAATTTCCGATAAAGGATTAACCATTGGGGCTCATTGTTCTCTTAAACTTGAAGAACAAAAAATTGGCGAATTGTACTGTTTCGATGCTTTGCATATATGTTTCTTAGACTATATAGAAGCAATATATACAATGATTTCAACAGTCTACCTGTTCCATTCATTGTTCTACTTGTCGAAAGTTACAAATCATTTCCGATAACGGATTAACCATTGGGGCTCATTGTTCACTAAACTTGAAGAACAAAAAATTGTCGAATTGTACTGTTTGGATGCTTTGCATATATGTTTCTTAGACTATATAGAAGCAATATATACAATGATTTCAACCGTCTACCTGTTCCATTCATTGTTCTACTTGTCGAAAGTTACAAATAATTTCCGTTAAGGGATTAACAATGGGGATCGTAGTTTACTTAAACTTGAAGAACAAAAAATTGGCGAATTGTACTGTTTGGATGCTTTGCATATATGTTTCTTAGACTATATAGAAGCAATATATACAAAGATTTCAACCGTCTACCTGTTCCATTCATTGTTCTACTTGTCAAAAGTTACAAATCATTTCCGATAACGGATTAACCATTGGGGCTCATTGTTCACTTAAACTTGAAGAACAAAAAATTGTCGTATTGTACTGTTTGGATGCTTTGCATATATGATTCTTAGACTATATAGAAGCAATATATACAATGATTTCAACCGTCTACCTGTTCCATTCATTGTTCTACTTGTCGAAATTTACAAATAATTTCCTTTAAAGGATTAACAATAGGTCTCACAGTTCACTTAAACTTGAAGAACAAAAAATTGGCGAATGGTACTGTTTGTATGCTTTGCATATATGTTTCTTAGACTATATAGAAGCAACATATACAAAGATTTCAACCGCCTACCTGTTCCATTCATTGTTCTACTTGTCAAAAGTTACAAATCATTTCCGATAACGGATTAACCATTGGGGCTCATTGTTCACTTAAACTTGAAGAACAAAAAATTGGCGAATTGTACTGTTCAGATGCTTTGCATATATGTTTCGTAGGCTATATAGAAGCAATATATACAATGATTTCAACCGTCTACCTGATCCATTCATTGTTCTACTTGTCGAAATTTACAAATAATTTCCTTTAAAGGATTAACAATGGGGCTCGTAATTCACTTAAACTGGAAGAACAAAAAATTGGCGAATGGTACTGTTTGGATGCTTTGCTTATGTGTTTCTTAGACTATTTAGAAGCTATATGTAGAAAGATTTCACCCGTCTACCTGTACTATTCATTGTTCTACTTGTAGAAAGTTACAAATAATTTCCATTTCATGATTATCATTGGGGCTCATTGTTCACTTAAACTTGAAGAACAATAAATTGTCGAATTGTACTGTTTGGATGCTTTGCATATATGTTTCTTAGACTATATAGAAGCAATATATACATTGATTTCAACCGTCTACCTGTTCCACTCATTGTTCTACTTGTCGCAAGTTACAAATAATTTCCGTTAAAGTATTAACAATGGGGCTCGTAGTTCACTTAAACATGAAGATGAAATAATTGGCGAATTGTACTGTTTGGATGCTTTGCATATATGTTTCTTAGATTATATGGAAGCAATATATACAAACATATCAACCGTCTACCTGTTCCATTCATTGTTCTACTTGTCGAAAGTTACAAATAATTTCCGATAAAGGATTAACCATTGGGGCTCATTGTTCACTAAACTTGAAGAACAAAAAATTGTCGAATTGTACTGTTTGGATGCTTTGCATATATGTTTCTTAGACTATATAGAAGCAATATATACAATGATTTCAACCGTCTACCTGTTCCATTCATTGTTCTACTTGTCGAAAGTTACAAATAATTTCCGTTAAAGGATTAACAATGGGGCTCGTAGTTCGCTTAAACTTGAAGAACAAAAAATTGGCGAATGTTACTGTTTAGATGCTTTGCATATATGTTTCTTAGACTATATAGAAGCAATATATACAATGATTTCAACCGTCTACCTGTTCCATTCATTGTTCTACTTGTCGAAAGTTACAAATAATTTCCGATAAATGAATAACAATGGGGCTCATTGTTCACTTAAACTTGAAGAATAAAAAATTGGCGAATGTCACTGTTTTGATGCATTGCATATAGGTTTATTAGACTATATAGAAGCAACATATACAAAGATTTCAACCGTCTACGTGTTCCAATCATTGTTCTACTTGTCGAACTTTACAAATAATTTCCTTTAAAGCATTAACAATGGGGCTCGTAGTTCACTTAAACTTGAAGAACAATAAATTGGCGAATGGTACTGTTTGGATGCTTTGCATATATGTTTCTTAGACTATATAGAAGTAATATATTCAAAGATTTCAACCGTCTACCTGTTCCATTCATTGTTCTACTTGTCGAAAGTTACAAATAATTTCCGATAAATGAATAACAATGGGGCTCATTGTTCACTTAAACTTGAAGAATAAAAAATTGGCGAATGTCACTGTTTTGATGCATTGCATATAGGTTTATTAGACTATATAGAAGCAACATATACAAAGATTTCAACCGTCTACGTGTTCCAATCATTGTTCTACTTGTCGAACTTTACAAATAATTTCCTTTAAAGCATTAACAATGGGGCTCGTAGTTCACTTAAACTTGAAGAACAAAAAAATGGCGAATTGTACTGTTTGGATGCTTTGCATATATGTTTCTTAGACTATATAGAAGCAATATATACAATGATTTCAACAGTCTACCTGTTCCATTCATTGTTCTACTTGTCGAAATTTACAAATAATTTCCTTTAAAGGATTAACAATGGGGCTCATAGTTCACTTAAACTTGAAGAACAAAAAATTGGCGAATGGTACTGTTTGGATGCTTTGCATATATGTTTCTTAGACTATATAGAAGCAATATATACAAAGATTTCAACCGTCTACCTGTTCCATTCATTGTTCTACTTGTCAAAAGTTACAAATCATTTCCGATAACGGATTAACCATTGGGGCTCATTGTTCACTTAAACTTGAAGAACAAAAAATTGTCGTATTGTACTGTTTGGATGCTTTGCATATATGATTCTTAGACTATATAGAAGCAATATATACAATGATTTCAACCGTCTACCTGTTCCATTCATTGTTCTACTTGTCGAAAATTACAAATAATTTCCGATAAAGGATTAACCATTGGGGCTCATTGTTCACTTAAACTTGAAGAACAAAAAATTGGCGAATTGTACTGTTTGGATGCTTTGCATATATGTTTCGTAGATTATATAGAAGCAATATATACAATGATTTCAACCGTCTACCTGATCCATTCATTGTTCTACTTGTCGAAAGTTACAAATAATTTCCGATAAAGGATTAACAATGGGGCTCATTGTTCACTTAAACTTGAAGAACAAATAATTGGCGAATGGTACTGTTTGGATGCTTTGCATATATGTTTCTTAGACTATATAGAAGCAATATATACATTGATTTCAACCGTCTACCTGTTCCATTCATTGTTCTACTTGTCGGAAGTTACAAATAATTTCCTTTAAAGGATTAACAATGGAGCTCATAGTTCACTTAAACTTGAAGAACAAAAAATTGGCGAATGGTACTGTTTGGATGCTTTGCATATATGTTTCTTAGACTATATAGAAGCAATATATACAAAGATTTCAACCGTCTACCTGTTCCATTCATTGTTCTACTTGTCAAAAGTTACAAATCATTTCCGATAACGGATTAACCATTGGGGCTCATTGTTCACTAAACTTGAAGAACAAAAAATTGTCGAATTGTACTGTTTGGATGCTTTGCATATATGTTTCTTAGACTATATAGAAGCAATATATACAATGATTTCAACCGTCTACCTGTTCCATTCATTGTTCTACTTGTCGAAAGTTACAAATAATTTCCGTTAAGGGATTAACAATGGGGATCGTAGTTTACTTAAACTTGAAGAACAAAAAATTGGCGAATTGTACTGTTTGGATGCTTTGCATATATGTTTCGTAGGCTATATAGAAGCAATATATACAATGATTTCAACCGTCTACCTGATCCATTCATTGTTCTACTTGTCGAAATTTACAAATAATTTCCTTTAAAGGATTAACAATGGGGCTCGTAGTTCACTTAAACTTGAAGAACAAAAAATTGGCGAATTGTACTGTTTGGATGCTTTGCATATATGTTTCGTAGGCTATATAGAAGCAATATATACAATGATTTCAACCGTCTACCTGATCCATTCATTGTTCTACTTGTCGAAATTTACAAATAATTTCCTTTAAAGGATTAACAATGGGGCTCGTAGTTCACTTAAACTTGAAGAACAAAAAATTGGCGAATTGAACTGTTTGGATGCTTTGCATATGTGTTTCATAGACTATTTAGAAGCAATATGTAGAAAGATTTCACCCGTCTACCTGTACTATTCATTGTTCTACTTGTAGAAAGTTACAAATAATTTCCGATAAAGGATTAACCATTGGGGCTCGTTGATCACTAAACTTGAAGAACAAAAAATTGGCGAATTGTACTGTTTGGATGCTTTGCATATATGTTTCGTGGATTATATAGATCAATATATACAATGATTTCAACCGTCTACCTGATCCATTCATTGTTCTACTTGTCGAAATTTACAAATAATTTCCTTTAAAGGATTAACAATGGGGCTCGTAGTTCACTTAAACTTGAAGAACAAAAAATTGGCGAATGGTACTGTTTGGATGCTTTGCATATGTGTTTCTTAGACTATTTAGAAGCAATATGTAGAAAGATTTCACCCGTCTACCTGTACTATTCATTGTTCTACTTGTAGAAAGTTACAAATAATTTCCATTTCATGATTATCATTGGGGCTCATTGTTCACTTAAACTTGAAGAACAAAAAATTGTCGAATTGTACTGTTTGGATGCTTTGCATATATGTTTCTTAGACTATATAGAAGCAATATATACAATGATTTCAACCGTCTACCTGTTCCATTCATTGTTCTACTTGTCGCAAGTTACAAATAATTTCCGTTAAAGTATTAACAATGGGGCTCGTAGTTCACTTAAACATGATGATGAAATAATTGGCGAATTGTACTGTTTGGATGCTTTGCATATATGTTTCTTAGATTATATAGAAGCAATATATACAAAGATATCAACCGTCTACCTGTTCCATTCATTGTTCTACTTGTCGAAAGTTACAATTAATTTCCGATAAAGGATTAACCATTGGGGCTCATTGTTCACTAAACTTGAAGAACAAAAAATTGTCGAATTGTACTGTTTGGATGCTTTGCATATATGTTTCTTAGACTATATAGAAGCAATATATACAATGATTTCAACCGTCTACCTGTTCCATTCATTGTTCTACTTGTCGAAAGTTACAAATAATTTCCGATAAAGGATTAACAATGGGGCTCATTGTTCACTTAAACTTGAAGAACAAATAATTGGCGAATGGTACTGTTTGGATGCTTTGCATATATGTTTCTTAGACTATATAGAAGCAATATATACATTGATTTCAACCGTCTACCTGTTCCATTCATTGTTCTACTTGTCGGAAGTTACAAATAATTTCCGTTAAAGTATTAACAATGGGGCTCGTTGTTCACTTAAACATGAAGATGAAATAATTGGCGAATTGTACTGTTTGGATGCTTTGCATATATGTTTCTTAGATTATATAGAAGCAATATATACAAAGATTTCAACCGTCTACCTGTTCCATTCATTGTTCTACTTGTCGAAAATTACAAATAATTTCCGATAAAGGATTAACCATTGGGGCTCATTGTTCACTTAAACTTGAAGAACAAAAAATTGGCGAATTGTACTGTTTGGATGCTTTGCATATATGTTTCGTAGGCTATATAGAAGCAATATATACAATGATTTCAACCGTCTACCTGATCCATTCATTGTTCTACTTGTCGAAATTTACAAATAATTTCCTTTAAAGGATTAACAATGGGGCTCGTAGTTCACTTAAACTTGAAGAACAAAAAATTGGCGAATTGTACTGTTTGGATGCTTTGCATATATGTTTCGTAGGCTATATAGAAGCAATATATACAATGATTTCAACCGTCTACCTGATCCATTCATTGTTCTACTTGTCGAAATTTACAAACAATTTCCTTTAAAGGATTAACAATGGGGCTCGTAGTTCACTTAAACTTGAAGAACAAAAAATTGGCGAATTGAACTGTTTGGATGCTTTGCATATGTGTTTCATAGACTATTTAGAAGCAATATGTAGAAAGATTTCACCCGTCTACCTGTACTATTCATTGTTCTACTTGTAGAAAATTACAAATAATTTCCGATAAAGGATTAACCATTGGGGCTCATTGTTCACTAAACTTGAAGAACAAAAAATTGGCGAATTGTACTGTTTGGATGCTTTGCATATATGTTTCGTGGATTATATAGATCAATATATACAATGATTTCAACCGTCTACCTGTACTATTCATTGTTCTACTTGTAGAAAGTTACAAATAATTTCCATTTCATGATTATCATTGGGGCTCATTGTTCACTTAAACTTGAAGAACAAAAAATTGTCGAATTGTACTGTTTGGATGCTTTGCATATATGTTTCTTAGACTATATAGAAGCAATATATACAATGATTTCAACCGTCTACCTGTTCCATTCATTGTTCTACTTGTCGCAAGTTACAAATAATTTCCGTTAAAGTATTAACAATGGGGCTCGTAGTTCACTTAAACATGAAGATGAAATAATTGGCGAATTGTACTGTTTGGATGCTTTGCATATATGTTTCTTAGATTATATAGAAGCAATATATACAAAGATATCAACCGTCTACCTGTTCCATTCATTGTTCTACTTGTCGAAAGTTACAATTAATTTCCGATAAAGGATTAACCATTGGGGCTCATTGTTCACTAAACTTGAAGAACAAAAAATTGTCGAATTGTACTGTTTGGATGCTTTGCATATATGTTTCTTAGACTATATAGAAGCAATATATACAATGATTTCAACCGTCTACCTGTTCCATTCATTGTTCTACTTGTCGAAAGTTACAAATAATTTCCGTTAAAGGATTAACAATGGGGCTCGTAGTTCGCTTAAACTTGAAGAACAAAAAATTGGCGAATATTACTGTTTAGATGCTTTGCATATATGTTTCTTAGACTATATAGAAGCAATATATATAATGATTTCAACCGTCTACCTGTTCCATTCATTGTTCTACTTGTCGAAAGTTACAAATAAATTCCGATAAATGAATAACAATGGGGCTCATTGTTCACTTAAACTTGAAGAATAAAAAATTGGCGAATGTCACTGTTTTGATGCTTTGCATATAGGTTTATTAGACTATATAGAAGCAACATATACAAAGATTTCAACCGTCTACGTGTTCCAATCATTGTTCTACTTGTCGAAGTTTACAAATAATTTCCTTTAAAGCATTAACAATGGGGCTCGTAGTTCACTAAAACTTGAAGAACAATAAATTGGCGAATGGTACTGTTTGGATGCTTTGCATATATGTTTCTTAGACTATATAGAAGTAATATATTCAAAGATTTCAACCGTCTACCTGTTCCATTCATTGTTCTACTTGTCGAAAGTTACAAATAATTTCCGATAAAGGATTAACCATTGGGGCTCATTGTTCACTTAAACTTGAAGAACAAAAAATTGTCGAATTGTACTGTTTGGATGCTTTGCATATATGTTTCTTAGACTATATAGAAGCAATATATACAATGATTTCAACCGTCTACCTGTTCCATTCATTGTTCTACTTGTCGAAAATTACAAATAATTTCCGATAAAGGATTAACCATTGGGGCTCATTGTTCACTTAAACTTGAAGAACAAAAAATTGGCGAATGGTACTGTTTGGATGCTTTGCATATATGTTTCTTAGACTATATAGAAGCAATATATACATTGATTTCAACCGTCTACCTGTTCCACTCATTGTTCTACTTGCCGCAAGTTACAAATAATTTCCGTTAAAGTATTAACAATGGGGCTCGTAGTTCACTTAAACATGAAGATGAAATAATTGGCGAATTGTACTCTTTGGATGCTTTGCATATATGTTTCTTAGATTATATAGAAGCAATATATACAAAGATATCAACCGTCTACCTGTTCCATTCATTGTTCTACTTTTCGAAAGTTACAAATAATTTCCGATAAAGGATTAACCATTGGGGCTCATTGTTCACTAAACTTGAAGAACAAAAAATTGTCGAATTGTACTGTTTGGATGCTTTGCATATATGTTTCTTAGACTATATAGAAGCAATATATACATTGATTTCAACCGTCTACCTGTTCCACTCATTGTTCTACTTGTCGCAAGTTACAAATAATTTCCGTTAAAGTATTAACAATGGGGCTCGTAGTTCACTTAAACATGAAGATGAAATAATTGGCGAATTGTACTCTTTGGATGCTTTGCATATATGTTTCTTAGATTATATAGAAGCAATATATACAAAGATATCAACCGTCTACCTGTTCCATTCATTGTTCTACTTGTCGAAAGTTACAAATAATTTCCGATAAAGGATTAACCATTGGGGCTCATTGTTCACTAAACTTGAAGAACAAAAAATTGTCGAATTGTACTGTTTGGATGCTTTGCATATATGTTTCTTAGACTATATAGAAGCAATATATACATTGATTTCAACCGTCTACCTGTTCCACTCATTGTTCTACTTGTCGCAAGTTACAAATAATTTGCGTTAAAGTATGAACAATGGGGCTCGTTGTTCACTTAAACTTGAAGATGAAATAATTGTTGAATTGTACTGTTTGGATGCTTTGCATATATGTTTCTTAGACTATATAGAAGCAATATATACAAAGATTTCAAGCGTCTACCTGTTCCATTCATTGTTCTACTTGTCGAAAGTTACAAATAATTTCCGATAAAGGATTAACCATTGGGGCTCGTTGATCACTAAACTTGAAGAACAAAAAATTGGCGAATTGTACTGTTTGGATGCTTTGCATATATGTTTCGTGGATTATATAGATCAATATATACAATGATTTCAACCGTCTACCTGATCCATTCATTGTTCTACTTGTAGAAAGTTACAAATAATTTCCATTTCATGATTATCAATGGGGCTCGCTGTTCACTTAAACTTGAAGAACAAAAAATTGGCGACTGGTACTGTTTGGATGCTTTGCATATATGTTTCTTAAACTATATAGAAGCAATATATAAAAAGATTTCAACCGTCTATCAGTTCCATTCATTGTTCTACTTGTCGAAAGTTACAAATAATTTCCTTTAAAGGATTAACAATGGGGCTCGTAGTTCACTTCAACTTGAAGATCAAATAATTGGCGAATGGTACTGTTTGGATGCTTTGCATATATGTTTCTTAGATTATATAGAAGCAATATATACAAAGATTTCAACCGTCTACCTGTTCCATTCATTGTTCTACTTGTCGAAATTTACAAATAATTTCCTTTAAAGGATTAACAATGGGGCTCGTAGTTCACTTAAACTTGAAGTACAAAAAATTGGCGAATTGTACTGTTTGGATGCTTTGCATATATGTTTCTTAGACTATTTAGAAGCAATATATAGAAAGATTTCACCCGTCTACCTGTACTATTCATTGTTCTACTTGTTGAAAATTACAAATAATTTCCGATAAAGGATTAACCATTGGGGCTCATTGTTCACTTAAATTTGAAGAACAAAAAATTGGCGAATGGTACTGTTTGGATGCTTTACATATATGTTTCTTAGACTATATAGTAGCAATATATACAATGATTTCAACCGTCTACCTATTCCATTCATTGTTCTACTTGCCGAAATTTACAAATAATTTTCTTTAAAGGATTAACAATGGGGCTCGTAGTTCACTTAAACTTGAAGAACAAAAAATTGGCAGATGGTACTGTTTGGATGCTTTGAATATATGTTTCTTACATTATATAGAAGCAATATATACAAATATTTCAACCGTCTACCTGTTCCATTCATTGTTGTACTTGTCGAAAATTGCAAATAATTTCCTTTAAAGGATTAACAATGGGGCTCGTAGTTCACTTAAACTTGAAGATCAAATAATTGGCGAATTGTACTGTTTGGATGCTTTGCATATATGTTTCTTAGATTATATAGAAGCAATATATACATAGATTTCAACCGTCTACCTGTTCCATTCATTGTTCTACTTGTCGAAATTTACAAATAATTTCCTTTAAAGGATTAACAATGGGGCTCGTAGTTCACTTAAACTTGAAGAACAAAAAATTGGCGAATTGTACTGTTTGGATGCTTTGCATATATGTTTCTTAGACTATATAGAAGCAATATATACAATGATTTCAACAGTCTACCTGTTCCATTCATTGTTCTACTTGTCGAAATTTACAAATAATTTCCTTTAAAGGATTAACAATGGGGCTCGTAGTTCACTTAAACTTGAAGAACAAAAAATTGGCGAATGGTACTGTTTGGATGCTTTGCATATATGTTTCTTAGACTATATAGAAGCAATATATACAAAGATTTCAACCGTCTACCTGTTCCATTCATTGTTCTACTTGTCGAAAGTTACAAATCATTTCCGATAACGGATTAACCATTGGGGCTCATTGTTCACTAAACTTGAAGAACAAAAAATTGTCGAATTGTACTGTTTGGATGCTTTGCATATATGTTTCTTAGACTATATAGAAGCAATATATACAAAGATTTCAACCGTCTACCTGTTCCATTCATTGTTCTACTTGTCGAAAGTTACAAATCATTTCCGATAACGGATTAACCATTGGGGCTCATTGTTCACTAAACTTGAAGAACAAAAAATTGTCGAATTGTACTGTTTGGATGCTTTGCATATATGTTTCTTAGACTATATAGAAGCAATATATACAATGATTTCAACCGTCTACCTGTTCCATTCATTGTTCTACTTGTCGAAAATTACAAATAATTTCCGATAAAGGATTAACCATTGGGGCTCATTGTTCACTTAAACTTGAAGAACAAAAAATTGGCGAATGGTACTGTTTGGATGCTTTGCATATATGTTTCTTAGACTATATAGAAGCAATATATACATTGATTTCAACCGTCTACCTGATCCATTCATTGTTCTTCTTGTCGAAATTTACAAATAATTTCCTTTAAAGGATTAACAATGGGGCTCGTAGTTCACTTAAACATGAAGATGAAATAATTGGCGAATTGTACTCTTTGGATGCTTTGCATATATGTTTCTTAGATTATATAGAAGCAATATATACAAAGATATCAACCGTCTACCTGTTCCATTCATTGTTCTACTTGTCGAAAGTTACAAATAATTTCCGATAAAGGATTAACCATTGGGGCTCATTGTTCACTAAACTTGAAGAACAAAAAATTGTCGAATTGTACTGTTTGGATGCTTTGCATATATGTTTCTTAGACTATATAGAAGCAATATATACATTGATTTCAACCGTCTACCTGTTCCACTCATTGTTCTACTTGTCGCAAGTTACAAATAATTTGCGTTAAAGTATGAACAATGGGGCTCGTTGTTCACTTAAACTTGAAGATGAAATAATTGTTGAATTGTACTGTTTGGATGCTTTGCATATATGTTTCTTAGACTATATAGAAGCAATATATACAAAGATTTCAAGCGTCTACCTGTTCCATTCATTGTTCTACTTGTCGAAAGTTACAAATAATTTCCGATAAAGGATTAACCATTGGGGCTCATTGTTCAATTAAACTTCAAGAACAAAAAATTGGCGAATTGTACTGTTTGGATGCTTTGCATACATGTTTCTTAGACTATATGGAAGCAATATATACAAAGATTTCAACCGTCTACGTGTTCCAATCATTGTTCCTCTTGTCGAAATTTACAAATAATTTCCTATAAAGGATTAACAATGGGGCTCGTTGTTCACTTAAACTTGAAGAACAAAAAAGTGGCGAATGGTACTGTTTGGATGCTTTGCATATATGTTTCTTAGACTATATAGAAGCAATATATACATTGATTTCAACCGTCTACCTGTTCCATTCATTGTTCTACTTGTCGGAAGTTACAAATAATTTCCGTTAAAGTATTAACAATGGGGCTCGTTGTTCGCTTAAACATGAAGATGAAATAATTGGCGAATTGTACTGTTTGGATGCTTTGCATATATGTTTCTTAGATTATATAGAAGCAATATATACAAAGATTTCAACCGTCTACCTGTTCCATTCATTGTTCTACTTGTCGAAAATTACAAATAATTTCCGATAAAGGATTAACCATTGGGGCTCATTGTTCACTTAAACTTGAAGAACAAAAAATTGGCGAATTGTACTGTTTGGATGCTTTGCATATATGTTTCGTAGGCTATATAGAAGCAATATATACAATGATTTCAACCGTCTACCTGATCCATTCATTGTTCTACTTGTCGAAATTTACAAATAATTTCCTTTAAAGGATTAACAATGGGGCTCGTAGTTCACTTAAACTTGAAGAACAAAAAATTGGCGAATTGTACTGTTTGGATGCTTTGCATATATGTTTCGTAGGCTATATAGAAGCAATATATACAATGATTTCAACCGTCTACCTGATCCATTCATTGTTCTACTTGTCGAAATTTACAAATAATTTCCTTTAAAGGATTAACAATGGGGCTCGTAGTTCACTTAAACTTGAAGAACAAAAAATTGGCGAATTGAACTGTTTGGATGCTTTGCATATGTGTTTCATAGACTATTTAGAAGCAATATGTAGAAAGATTTCACCCGTCTACCTGTACTATTCATTGTTCTACTTGTAGAAAGTTACAAATAATTTCCGATAAAGGATTAACCATTGGGGCTCATTGTTCTCTAAAACTTGAAGAACAAAAAATTGGCGAATTGTACTGTTTCGATGCTTTGCATATATGTTTCTTAGACTATATAGAAGCAATATATACAAAGATTTCAAGCGTCTACCTGTTCCATTCATTGTTCTACTTGTCGAAAGTTAGAAATAATTTCCGTTAAAGGATTAACAATGGGGCTAGTAGTTCGCTTAAACTTGAAGAACAATAAATTGGCGAATGGTACTGTTTGGAAGCTTTGCATATTTGTTTCTCAGACCATATAGAAGCAATGTATACAAAGATTTCATCCGTCTACCTGTTCCATTCATTGTTCTTCTTGTCGAAAGTTACAAATAATTTCCGTTAAAGGATTAACAATGGGGCTCGTTGTTCACTTAAACTTGAAGAACAATAAATTGGCGAATGGTACTGTTTGGATGCTTTGCATATATGTTTCTTAGACTATATAGAAGTAATATATACAAAGATTGCACCCGCCTACCTGTTCCATTCATTGTTCTACTTGTCGAAAGTTACAAATAATTTCCGATAAAGGATTAACCATTGGGGCTCATTGTTCTCTAAAACTTGAAGAACAAAAAATTGGCGAATTGTACTGTTTCGATGCTTTGCATATATGTTTCTTAGACTATATAGAAGAAATATATATAATGATTTCAACAGTCTACCTGTTCCATTCATTGTTCTACTTGTCGAAATTTACAAATAATTTCCTTTAAAGGATTAACAATGGAGCTCATAGTTCACTTAAACTTGAAGAACAAAAAATTGGCGAATGGTACTGTTTGGATGCTTTGCATATATGTTTCTTAGACTATATAGAAGCAATATATACAAAGATTTCAACCGTCTACCTGTTCCATTCATTGTTCTACTTGTCAAAAGTTACAAATCATTTCCGATAACGGATTAACCATTGGGGCTCATTGTTCACTAAACTTGAAGAACAAAAAATTGTCGAATTGTACTGTTTGGATGCTTTGCATATATGTTTCTTAGACTATATAGAAGCAATATATACAATGATTTCAACCGTCTACCTGTTCCATTCATTGTTCTACTTGTCGAAAGTTACAAATAATTTCCGTTAAGGGATTAACAATGGGGATCGTAGTTTACTTAAACTTGAAGAACAAAAAATTGGCGAATTGTACTGTTTGGATGCTTTGCATATATATTTCTTGGACTATATAGAAGCAATATATACAATGATTTCAACAGTCTACCTGTTCCATTCATTGTTCTACTTGTCGAAATTTACAAATAATTTCCTTTAAAGGATTAACAATGGGGCTCATAGTTCACTTAAACTTGAAGAACAAAAAATTGGCGAATGGTACTGTTTGGATGCTTTGCATATATGTTTCGTAGGCTATATAGAAGCAATATATACAAAGATTTCAACCGTCTACCTGTTCCATTCATTGTTCTACTTGTCAAAAGTTACAAATCATTTCCGATAACGGATTAACCATTGGGGCTCATAGTTCACTTAAACTTGAAGAACAAAAAATTGGCGAATGGTACTGTTTGGATGCTTTGCATATATGTTTCTTAGACTATATAGAAGCAATATATACACAGATTTCAACCGTCTACCTGTTCCATTCATTGTTCTACTTGTCGAAATTTACAAATCATTTCCGATAACGGATTAACCATTGGGGCTCATTGTTCACTAAACTTGAAGAACAAAAAATTGTCGAATTGTACTGTTTGGATGCTTTGCATATATGTTTCTTAGACTATATAGAAGCAATATATACAATGATTTCAACCGTCTACCTGTTCCATTCATTGTTCTACTTGTCGAAAGTTACAAATAATTTCCGTTAAGGGATTAACAATGGGGATCGTAGTTCACTTAAACTTGAAGAACATAAAATTGGCGAATTGTACTGTTTGGATGCTTTGCATATATGTTTCTTAGACTATATAGAAGCAATATATACATTGATTTCAACCGTCTACCTGTTCCACTCATTGTTCTACTTGTCGCAAGTTACAAATGATTTGCGTTAAAGTATGAACAATGGGGCTCGTTGTTCACTTAAACTTGAAGATGAAATAATTGTCGAATTGTACTGTTTGGATGCTTTGCATATATGTTTCTTAGACTATATAGAAGCAATATATACAAAGATTTCAAGCGTCTACCTGTTCCATTCATTGTTCTACTTGTCGAAAGTTACAAATAATTTCCGATAAAGGATTAACCATTGGGGCTCATTGTTCAATTAAACTTCAAGAACAAAAAATTGGCGAATTGTACTGTTTGGATGCTTTGCATATATGTTTCTTAGACTATATAGAAGCAATATATACAAAGATTTCAACCGTCTACCTGTTCCATTCATTGTTCTACTTGTCGAAAGTTACAAATAATATCCGATAACGGATTAAGCATTGGGGCTCATTGTTCACTTAAACTTGAAGAACATAAAATTGGCGAATTGTACTGTTTGGATGTTTGCATATATGTTTCTTAGACTATATAGAAGCAATATATACATTGATTTCAACCGTCTACCTGTTCCATTCATTGTTCTACTTGTCGGAAGTTACAAATAATTTCCGTTAAAGTATGAACAATGGGGCTCGTTGTTCACTTAAACATGAAGATGAAATAATTGGCGAATTGTACTGTTTGGATGCTTTGCATATATGTTTCTTAGATTATATAGAAGCAATATGTAGAAAGATTTCACCCGTCTACCTGTTCCATTCATTGTTCTACTTGTCGAAATTTACAAATAATTTCCTTTAAAGGATTAACAATGGGGCTCGTAGTTCACTTAAACTTGAAGAACAAAAAATTGGCGAATGGTACTGTTTGGATGCTTTGCATATATGTTTCTTAGACTATATAGAAGCAATATATACAAAGATTTCAACCGTCTACCTGTTCCATTCATTGTTCTACTTGTCGAAAGTTACAAATCATTTCCGATAACGGATTAACCATTGGGGCTCATTGTTCACTAAACTTGAAGAACAAAAAATTGTCGAATTGTACTGTTTGGATGCTTTGCATATATGTTTCTTAGACTATATAGAAGCAATATATACAATGATTTCAACCGTCTACCTGTTCCATTCATTGTTCTACTTGTCGAAAGTTACAAATAATTTCCGTTAAGGGATTAACAATGGGGATCGTAGTTTACTTAAACTTGAAGAACAAAAAATTGGCGAATTGTACTGTTTGGATGCTTTGCATATATGTTTCTTAGACTATATAGAAGCAATATATACAATGATTTCAACCGTCTACCTGTTCCATTCATTGTTCTACTTGTCGAAAATTACAAATAATTTCCGATAAAGGATTAACCATTGGGGCTCATTGTTCACTTAAACTTGAAGAACAAAAAATTGGCGAATGGTACTGTTTGGATGCTTTGCATATATGTTTCTTAGACTATATAGAAGCAATATATACATTGATTTCAACCGTCTACCTGTTCCACTCATTGTTCTACTTGCCGCAAGTTACAAATAATTTCCGTTAAAGTATTAACAATGGGGCTCGTAGTTCACTTAAACATGAAGATGAAATAATTGGCGAATTGTACTCTTTGGATGCTTTGCATATATGTTTCTTAGATTATATAGAAGCAATATATACAAAGATATCAACCGTCTACCTGTTCCATTCATTGTTCTACTTGTCGAAAGTTACAAATAATTTCCGATAAAGGATTAACCATTGGGGCTCATTGTTCACTAAACTTGAAGAACAAAAAATTGTCGAATTGTACTGTTTGGATGCTTTGCATATATGTTTCTTAGACTATATAGAAGCAATATATACATTGATTTCAACCGTCTACCTGTTCCACTCATTGTTCTACTTGTCGCAAGTTACAAATAATTTCCGTTAAAGTATTAACAATGGGGCTCGTAGTTCACTTAAACATGAAGATGAAATAATTGGCGAATTGTACTCTTTGGATGCTTTGCATATATGTTTCTTAGATTATATAGAAGCAATATATACAAAGATATCAACCGTCTACCTGTTCCATTCATTGTTCTACTTGTCGAAAGTTACAAATAATTTCCGATAAAGGATTAACCATTGGGGCTCATTGTTCACTAAACTTGAAGAACAAAAAATTGTCGAATTGTACTGTTTGGATGCTTTGCATATATGTTTCTTAGACTATATAGAAGCAATATATACATTGATTTCAACCGTCTACCTGTTCCACTCATTGTTCTACTTGTCGCAAGTTACAAATAATTTGCGTTAAAGTATGAACAATGGGGCTCGTTGTTCACTTAAACTTGAAGATGAAATAATTGTTGAATTGTACTGTTTGGATGCTTTGCATATATGTTTCTTAGACTATATAGAAGCAATATATACAAAGATTTCAAGCGTCTACCTGTTCCATTCATTGTTCTACTTGTCGAAAGTTACAAATAATTTCCGATAAAGGATTAACCATTGGGGCTCATTGTTCAATTAAACTTCAAGAACAAAAAATTGGCGAATTGTACTGTTTGGATGCTTTGCATACATGTTTCTTAGACTATATGGAAGCAATATATACAAAGATTTCAACCGTCTACGTGTTCCAATCATTGTTCCTCTTGTCGAAATTTACAAATAATTTCCTATAAAGGATTAACAATGGGGCTCGTTGTTCACTTAAACTTGAAGAACAAAAAAGTGGCGAATGGTACTGTTTGGATGCTTTGCATATATGTTTCTTAGACTATATAGAAGCAATATATACATTGATTTCAACCGTCTACCTGTTCCATTCATTGTTCTACTTGTCGGAAGTTACAAATAATTTCCGTTAAAGTATTAACAATGGGGCTCGTTGTTCACTTAAACATGAAGATGAAATAATTGGCGAATTGTACTGTTTGGATGCTTTGCATATATATTTCTTAGACTATATAGAAGCAATATATACAATGATTTCAACAGTCTACCTGTTCCATTCATTGTTCTACTTGTCGAAATTTACAAATAATTTCCTTTAAAGGATTAACAATGGGGCTCATAGTTCACTTAAACTTGAAGAACAAAAAATTGGCGAATGGTACTGTTTGGATGCTTTGCATATATGTTTCTTAGACTATATAGAAGCAATATATACAAAGATTTCAACCGTCTACCTGTTCCATTCATTGTTCTACTTGTCGAAATTTACAAATAATTTCCTTTAAAGGATTAACAATGGGGCTCGTAGTTCACTTAAACTTGAAGAACAAAAAATTGGCGAATTGTACTGTTTGGATGCTTTGCATATATGTTTCGTAGGCTATATAGAAGCAATATATACAATGATTTCAACCGTCTACCTGATCCATTCATTGTTCTACTTGTCGAAATTTACAAATAATTTCCTTTAAAGGATTAACAATGGGGCTCGTAGTTCACTTAAACTTGAAGAACAAAAAATTGGCGAATTGTACTGTTTGGATGCTTTGCATATATGTTTCGTAGGCTATATAGAAGCAATATATACAATGATTTCAACCGTCTACCTGATCCATTCATTGTTCTTCTTGTCGAAATTTACAAATAATTTCCTTTAAAGGATTAACAATGGGGCTCGTTGTTCACTTACACTTGAAGAACAAAAAATTGGCGAATGGTACTGTTTCGATACTTTGCATATATGTTTCTTAGACTATATTGAAGCAATATATACATTGATTTCAACCGTCCACCTGTTCCATTCATTGTTCTACTTGTCGCAAGTTACAAATAATTTCCGTTAAAGTATTAACAATGGGGCTCGTAGTTCACTTAAACTTGAAGAACAAAAAATTGGCGAATGGTACTGTTTGGATGCTTTGCATATATGTTTCTTAGACTATATGGAAGCAATATATACAAAGATTTCAACCGTCTGTGTGTTCCAATCATTATTCTAATTGTCGAAAATTACAAATAATTTCTGATAAAGGATTAACCATTGGGGCTCGTAGTTCACTTAAACTTGAAGAACAAAAAATTGGCGAATTGTACTGTTTGGATGCTTTGCATATATGTTTCTTAGACTATATAGAAGCAATATATACAAAGATTCCAACCGTCTACCTGTTCCATTCATTGTTCTACTTGACGAAAGTTACAAATAATTTCCGATAAAGGATTAACCATTGGGGCTCATTGTTCACTAAACTTGAAGAACAAAAAATTGGCGAATTGTACTGTTTGGATGCTTTGCATATATGTTTCTTAGACTATATAGAAGCAATATATACAATGATTTCAACAGTCTACCTGTTCCATTCATTGTTCTACTTGTCGGAAGTTACAAATAATTTCCGTTAAAGTATGAACAATGGGGCTCGTTGTTCACTTAAACATGAAGATGAAATAATTGGCGAATTGTACTGTTTGGATGCTTTGCATATATGTTTCTTAGATTATATAGAAGCAATATGTAGAAAGATTTCACCCGTCTACCTGTTCCATTCATAGTTCTACTTGTCGAAAGTTACAAATAATTTCCGATAAAGGATTAACCATTGGGGCTCATTGTTCACTTAAACTTGAAGAACAAAAAATTGGCGAATTGTACTGTTTGGATGCTTTGCATATATGTTTCTTAGACTATATAGAAGCAATATATACACAGATTTCAACCGTCTACCTGTTCCATTCATTGTTCTACTTGTCGAAATTTACAAATAATTTCCTTTAAAGGATTAACAATGGGGCTCGTAGTTCACTTAAACTTGAAGAACAAAAAATTGGCGAATTGTACTGTTTGGATGCTTTGCATATATGTTTCGTAGGCTATATAGAAGCAATATATACAATGATTTCAACCGTCTACCTGATCCATTCATTGTTCTACTTGTCGAAATTTACAAATAATTTCCTTTAAAGGATTAACAATGGGGCTCGTAGTTCACTTAAACTTGAAGAACAAAAAATTGGCGAATTGTACTGTTTGGATGCTTTGCATATATGTTTCGTAGGCTATATAGAAGCAATATATACAATGATTTCAACCGTCTACCTGATCCATTCATTGTTCTTCTTGTCGAAATTTACAAATAATTTCCTTTAAAGGATTAACAATGGGGCTCGTTGTTCACTTACACTTGAAGAACAAAAAATTGGCGAATGGTACTGTTTCGATACTTTGCATATATGTTTCTTAGACTATATTGAAGCAATATATACATTGATTTCAACCGTCCACCTGTTCCATTCATTGTTCTACTTGTCGCAAGTTACAAATAATTTCCGTTAAAGTATTAACAATGGGGCTCGTAGTTCACTTAAACTTGAAGAACAAAAAATTGGCGAATGGTACTGTTTGGATGCTTTGCATATATGTTTCTTAGACTATATGGAAGCAATATATACAAAGATTTCAACCGTCTGTGTGTTCCAATCATTATTCTAATTGTCGAAAATTACAAATAATTTCTGATAAAGGATTAACCATTGGGGCTCGTAGTTCACTTAAACTTGAAGAACAAAAAATTGGCGAATTGTACTGTTTGGATGCTTTGCATATATGTTTCTTAGACTATATAGAAGCAATATATACAAAGATTCCAACCGTCTACCTGTTCCATTCATTGTTCTACTTGACGAAAGTTACAAATAATTTCCGATAAAGGATTAACCATTGGGGCTCATTGTTCACTAAACTTGAAGAACAAAAAATTGGCGAATTGTACTGTTTGGATGCTTTGCATATATGTTTCTTAGACTATATAGAAGCAATATATACAATGATTTCAACAGTCTACCTGTTCCATTCATTGTTCTACTTATCGAAATTTACAAATAATTTCCTTTAAAGGATTAACAATGGGGCTCGTAGTTCACTTAAACTTGAAGAACAAAAAATTGGCGAATTGTGCTGTTTGGATGCTTTGCATATGTGTTTCTTAGACTATTTAGAAGCAATATATAGAAAGATTTCACCCGTCTACCTGTACTATTCATTGTTCTACTTGTAGAAAGTTACAAATAATTTCCATTTCATGATTATCAATGGGGCTCGCTGTTCACTTAAACTTGAAGAACAAAAAATTGGCGACTGGTACTGTTTGGATGCTTTGCATATATGTTTCTTAAACTATATAGAAGCAATATATAAAAAGATTTCAACCGTCTATCAGTTCCATTCATTGTTCTACTTGTCGAAAGTTACAAATAATTTCCTTTAAAGGATTAACAATGGGGCTCGTAGTTCACTTCAACTTGAAGATCAAATAATTGGCGAATGGTACTGTTTGGATGCTTTGCATATATGTTTCTTAGATTATATAGAAGCAATATATACAAAGATTTCAACCGTCTACCTGTTCCATTCATTGTTCTACTTGTCGAAATTTACAAATAATTTCCTTTAAAGGATTAACAATGGGGCTCGTAGTTCACTTAAACTTGAAGTACAAAAAATTGGCGAATTGTACTGTTTGGATGCTTTGCATATATGTTTCTTAGACTATTTAGAAGCAATATATAGAAAGATTTCACCCGTCTACCTGTACTATTCATTGTTCTACTTGTTGAAAATTACAAATAATTTCCGATAAAGGATTAACCATTGGGGCTCATTGTTCACTTAAATTTGAAGAACAAAAAATTGGCGAATGGTACTGTTTGGATGCTTTACATATATGTTTCTTAGACTATATAGTAGCAATATATACAATGATTTCAACCGTCTACCTATTCCATTCATTGTTCTACTTGCCGAAATTTACAAATAATTTTCTTTAAAGGATTAACAATGGGGCTCGTAGTTCACTTAAACTTGAAGAACAAAAAATTGGCAGATGGTACTGTTTGGATGCTTTGAATATATGTTTCTTACATTATATAGAAGCAATATATACAAATATTTCAACCGTCTACCTGTTCCATTCATTGTTGTACTTGTCGAAAATTGCAAATAATTTCCTTTAAAGGATTAACAATGGGGCTCGTAGTTCACTTAAACTTGAAGATCAAATAATTGGCGAATTGTACTGTTTGGATGCTTTGCATATATGTTTCTTAGATTATATAGAAGCAATATATACATAGATTTCAACCGTCTACCTGTTCCATTCATTGTTCTACTTGTCGAAATTTACAAATAATTTCCTTTAAAGGATTAACAATGGGGCTCGTAGTTCACTTAAACTTGAAGAACAAAAAATTGGCGAATTGTACTGTTTGGATGCTTTGCATATATGTTTCTTAGACTATATAGAAGCAATATATACAATGATTTCAACAGTCTACCTGTTCCATTCATTGTTCTACTTGTCGAAATTTACAAATAATTTCCTTTAAAGGATTAACAATGGGGCTCGTAGTTCACTTAAACTTGAAGAACAAAAAATTGGCGAATGGTACTGTTTGGATGCTTTGCATATATGTTTCTTAGACTATATAGAAGCAATATATACAAAGATTTCAACCGTCTACCTGTTCCATTCATTGTTCTACTTGTCGAAAGTTACAAATCATTTCCGATAACGGATTAACCATTGGGGCTCATTGTTCACTAAACTTGAAGAACAAAAAATTGTCGAATTGTACTGTTTGGATGCTTTGCATATATGTTTCTTAGACTATATAGAAGCAATATATACAATGATTTCAACCGTCTACCTGTTCCATTCATTGTTCTACTTGTCGAAAGTTACAAATAATTTCCGTTAAGGGATTAACAATGGGGATCGTAGTTTACTTAAACTTGAAGAACAAAAAATTGGCGAATTGTACTGTTTGGATGCTTTGCATATATGTTTCTTAGACTATATAGAAGCAATATATACAATGATTTCAACAGTCTACCTGATCCATTCATTGTTCTTCTTGTCGAAATTTACAAATAATTTCCTTTAAAGGATTAACAATGGGGCTCGTAGTTCACTTAAACATGAAGATGAAATAATTGGCGAATTGTACTCTTTGGATGCTTTGCATATATGTTTCTTAGATTATATAGAAGCAATATATACAAAGATATCAACCGTCTACCTGTTCCATTCATTGTTCTACTTGTCGAAAGTTACAAATAATTTCCGATAAAGGATTAACCATTGGGGCTCATTGTTCACTAAACTTGAAGAACAAAAAATTGTCGAATTGTACTGTTTGGATGCTTTGCATATATGTTTCTTAGACTATATAGAAGCAATATATACAAAGATTTCAACCGTCTACCTGTTCCATTCATTGTTCTACTTGTCGAAAGTTACAAATCATTTCCGATAACGGATTAACCATTGGGGCTCATTGTTCACTAAACTTGAAGAACAAAAAATTGTCGAATTGTACTGTTTGGATGCTTTGCATATATGTTTCTTAGACTATATAGAAGCAATATATACAATGATTTCAACCGTCTACCTGTTCCATTCATTGTTCTACTTGTCGAAAATTACAAATAATTTCCGATAAAGGATTAACCATTGGGGCTCATTGTTCACTTAAACTTGAAGAACAAAAAATTGGCGAATGGTACTGTTTGGATGCTTTGCATATATGTTTCTTAGACTATATAGAAGCAATATATACATTGATTTCAACCGTCTACCTGATCCATTCATTGTTCTTCTTGTCGAAATTTACAAATAATTTCCTTTAAAGGATTAACAATGGGGCTCGTAGTTCACTTAAACATGAAGATGAAATAATTGGCGAATTGTACTCTTTGGATGCTTTGCATATATGTTTCTTAGATTATATAGAAGCAATATATACAAAGATATCAACCGTCTACCTGTTCCATTCATTGTTCTACTTGTCGAAAGTTACAAATAATTTCCGATAAAGGATTAACCATTGGGGCTCATTGTTCACTAAACTTGAAGAACAAAAAATTGTCGAATTGTACTGTTTGGATGCTTTGCATATATGTTTCTTAGACTATATAGAAGCAATATATACATTGATTTCAACCGTCTACCTGTTCCACTCATTGTTCTACTTGTCGCAAGTTACAAATAATTTGCGTTAAAGTATGAACAATGGGGCTCGTTGTTCACTTAAACTTGAAGATGAAATAATTGTTGAATTGTACTGTTTGGATGCTTTGCATATATGTTTCTTAGACTATATAGAAGCAATATATACAAAGATTTCAAGCGTCTACCTGTTCCATTCATTGTTCTACTTGTCGAAAGTTACAAATAATTTCCGATAAAGGATTAACCATTGGGGCTCATTGTTCAATTAAACTTCAAGAACAAAAAATTGGCGAATTGTACTGTTTGGATGCTTTGCATACATGTTTCTTAGACTATATGGAAGCAATATATACAAAGATTTCAACCGTCTACGTGTTCCAATCATTGTTCCTCTTGTCGAAATTTACAAATAATTTCCTATAAAGGATTAACAATGGGGCTCGTTGTTCACTTAAACTTGAAGAACAAAAAAGTGGCGAATGGTACTGTTTGGATGCTTTGCATATATGTTTCTTAGACTATATAGAAGCAATATATACATTGATTTCAACCGTCTACCTGTTCCATTCATTGTTCTACTTGTCGGAAGTTACAAATAATTTCCGTTAAAGTATTAACAATGGGGCTCGTTGTTCACTTAAACATGAAGATGAAATAATTGGCGAATTGTACTGTTTGGATGCTTTGCATATATATTTCTTAGACTATATAGAAGCAATATATACAATGATTTCAACAGTCTACCTGTTCCATTCATTGTTCTACTTGTCGAAATTTACAAATAATTTCCTTTAAAGGATTAACAATGGGGCTCATAGTTCACTTAAACTTGAAGAACAAAAAATTGGCGAATGGTACTGTTTGGATGCTTTGCATATATGTTTCTTAGACTATATAGAAGCAATATATACAAAGATTTCAACCGTCTACCTGTTCCATTCATTGTTCTACTTGTCAAAAGTTACAAATCATTTCCGATAACGGATTAACCATTGGGGCTCATTGTTCACTAAACTTGAAGAACAAAAAATTGTCGAATTGTACAGTTTGGATGCTTTGCATATATGTTTCTTAGACTATATAGAAGCAATATATACAATGATTTCAACCGTCTACCTGTTCCATTCATTGTTCTACTTGTCGAAAGTTACAAATAATTTCCGTTAAGGGATTAACAATGGGGATCGTAGTTCACTTAAACTTGAAGAACATAAAATTGGCGAATTGTACTGTTTGGATGCTTTGCATATATGTTTCTTAGACTATATAGAAGCAATATATACATTGATTTCAACCGTCTACCTGTTCCACTCATTGTTCTACTTGTCGCAAGTTACAAATAATTTGCGTTAAAGTATGAACAATGGGGCTCGTTGTTCACTTAAACTTGAAGATGAAATAATTGTCGAATTGTACTGTTTGGATGCTTTGCATATATGTTTCTTAGACTATATAGAAGCAATATATACAAAGATTTCAAGCGTCTACCTGTTCCATTCATTGTTCTACTTGTCGAAAGTTACAAATAATTTCCGATAAAGGATTAACCATTGGGGCTCATTGTTCAATTAAACTTCAAGAACAAAAAATTGGCGAATTGTACTGTTTGGATGCTTTGCATATATGTTTCTTAGACTATATAGAAGCAATATATACAAAGATTTCAACCGTCTACCTGTTCCATTCATTGTTCTACTTGTCGAAAGTTACAAATAATATCCGATAACGGATTAAGCATTGGGGCTCATTGTTCACTTAAACTTGAAGAACATAAAATTGGCGAATTGTACTGTTTGGATGCTTTGCATATATGTTTCTTAGACTATATAGAAGCAATATATACATTGATTTCAACCGTCTACCTGTTCCATTCATTGTTCTACTTGTCGGAAGTTACAAATAATTTCCGTTAAAGTATGAACAATGGGGCTCGTTGTTCACTTAAACATGAAGATGAAATAATTGGCGAATTGTACTGTTTGGATGCTTTGCATGTATGTTTCTTAGATTATATAGAAGCAATATGTAGAAAGATTTCACCCGTCTACCTGTTCCATTCATAGTTCTACTTGTCGAAAGTTACAAATAATTTCCGATAAAGGATTAACCATTGGGGCTCATTGTTCACTTAAACTTGAAGAACAAAAAATTGGCGAATTGTACTGTTTGGATGCTTTGCATATATGTTTCTTAGACTATATAGAAGCAATATATACACAGATTTCAACCGTCTACCTGTTCCATTCATTGTTCTACTTGTCGAAATTTACAAATAATTTCCTTTAAAGGATTAACAATGGGGCTCGTAGTTCACTTAAACTTGAAGAACAAAAAATTGGCGAATTGTACTGTTTGGATGCTTTGCATATATGTTTCGTAGGCTATATAGAAGCAATATATACAATGATTTCAACCGTCTACCTGATCCATTCATTGTTCTACTTGTCGAAATTTACAAATAATTTCCTTTAAAGGATTAACAATGGGGCTCGTAGTTCACTTAAACTTGAAGAACAAAAAATTGGCGAATTGTACTGTTTGGATGCTTTGCATATATGTTTCGTAGGCTATATAGAAGCAATATATACAATGATTTCAACCGTCTACCTGATCCATTCATTGTTCTTCTTGTCGAAATTTACAAATAATTTCCTTTAAAGGATTAACAATGGGGCTCGTTGTTCACTTACACTTGAAGAACAAAAAATTGGCGAATGGTACTGTTTCGATACTTTGCATATATGTTTCTTAGACTATATTGAAGCAATATATACATTGATTTCAACCGTCCACCTGTTCCATTCATTGTTCTACTTGTCGCAAGTTACAAATAATTTCCGTTAAAGTATTAACAATGGGGCTCGTAGTTCACTTAAACTTGAAGAACAAAAAATTGGCGAATGGTACTGTTTGGATGCTTTGCATATATGTTTCTTAGACTATATGGAAGCAATATATACAAAGATTTCAACCGTCTGTGTGTTCCAATCATTATTCTAATTGTCGAAAATTACAAATAATTTCTGATAAAGGATTAACCATTGGGGCTCGTAGTTCACTTAAACTTGAAGAACAAAAAATTGGCGAATTGTACTGTTTGGATGCTTTGCATATATGTTTCTTAGACTATATAGAAGCAATATATACAAAGATTCCAACCGTCTACCTGTTCCATTCATTGTTCTACTTGACGAAAGTTACAAATAATTTCCGATAAAGGATTAACCATTGGGGCTCATTGTTCACTAAACTTGAAGAACAAAAAATTGGCGAATTGTACTGTTTGGATGCTTTGCATATATGTTTCTTAGACTATATAGAAGCAATATATACAATGATTTCAACAGTCTACCTGTTCCATTCATTGTTCTACTTGTCGGAAGTTACAAATAATTTCCGTTAAAGTATGAACAATGGGGCTCGTTGTTCACTTAAACATGAAGATGAAATAATTGGCGAATTGTACTGTTTGGATGCTTTGCATATATGTTTCTTAGATTATATAGAAGCAATATGTAGAAAGATTTCACCCGTCTACCTGTTCCATTCATAGTTCTACTTGTCGAAAGTTACAAATAATTTCCGATAAAGGATTAACCATTGGGGCTCATTGTTCACTTAAACTTGAAGAACAAAAAATTGGCGAATTGTACTGTTTGGATGCTTTGCATATATGTTTCTTAGACTATATAGAAGCAATATATACACAGATTTCAACCGTCTACCTGTTCCATTCATTGTTCTACTTGTCGAAATTTACAAATAATTTCCTTTAAAGGATTAACAATGGGGCTCGTAGTTCACTTAAACTTGAAGAACAAAAAATTGGCGAATTGTACTGTTTGGATGCTTTGCATATATGTTTCGTAGGCTATATAGAAGCAATATATACAATGATTTCAACCGTCTACCTGATCCATTCATTGTTCTACTTGTCGAAATTTACAAATAATTTCCTTTAAAGGATTAACAATGGGGCTCGTAGTTCACTTAAACTTGAAGAACAAAAAATTGGCGAATTGTACTGTTTGGATGCTTTGCACATATGTTTCGTAGGCTATATAGAAGCAATATATACAATGATTTCAACCGTCTACCTGATCCATTCATTGTTCTTCTTGTCGAAATTTACAAATAATTTCCTTTAAAGGATTAACAATGGGGCTCGTTGTTCACTTACACTTGAAGAACAAAAAATTGGCGAATGGTACTGTTTCGATACTTTGCATATATGTTTCTTAGACTATATTGAAGCAATATATACATTGATTTCAACCGTCCACCTGTTCCATTCATTGTTCTACTTGTCGCAAGTTACAAATAATTTCCGTTAAAGTATTAACAATGGGGCTCGTAGTTCACTTAAACTTGAAGAACAAAAAATTGGCGAATGGTACTGTTTGGATGCTTTGCATATATGTTTCTTAGACTATATGGAAGCAATATATACAAAGATTTCAACCGTCTGTGTGTTCCAATCATTATTCTAATTGTCGAAAATTACAAATAATTTCTGATAAAGGATTAACCATTGGGGCTCGTAGTTCACTTAAACTTGAAGAACAAAAAATTGGCGAATTGTACTGTTTGGATGCTTTGCATATATGTTTCTTAGACTATATAGAAGCAATATATACAAAGATTCCAACCGTCTACCTGTTCCATTCATTGTTCTACTTGACGAAAGTTACAAATAATTTCCGATAAAGGATTAACCATTGGGGCTCATTGTTCACTAAACTTGAAGAACAAAAAATTGGCGAATTGTACTGTTTGGATGCTTTGCATATATGTTTCTTAGACTATATAGAAGCAATATATACAATGATTTCAACAGTCTACCTGTTCCATTCATTGTTCTACTTATCGAAATTTACAAATAATTTCCTTTAAAGGATTAACAATGGGGCTCGTAGTTCACTTAAACTTGAAGAACAAAAAATTGGCGAATTGTGCTGTTTGGATGCTTTGCATATGTGTTTCTTAGACTATTTAGAAGCAATATATAGAAAGATTTCACCCGTCTACCTGTACTATTCATTGTTCTACTTGTAGAAAGTTACAAATAATTTCCATTTCATGATTATCAATGGGGCTCGCTGTTCACTTAAACTTGAAGAACAAAAAATTGGCGACTGGTACTGTTTGGATGCTTTGCATATATGTTTCTTAAACTATATAGAAGCAATATATAAAAAGATTTCAACCGTCTATCAGTTCCATTCATTGTTCTACTTGTCGAAAGTTACAAATAATTTCCTTTAAAGGATTAACAATGGGGCTCGTAGTTCACTTCAACTTGAAGATCAAATAATTGGCGAATGGTACTGTTTGGATGCTTTGCATATATGTTTCTTAGATTATATAGAAGCAATATATACAAAGATTTCAACCGTCTACCTGTTCCATTCATTGTTCTACTTGTCGAAATTTACAAATAATTTCCTTTAAAGGATTAACAATGGGGCTCGTAGTTCACTTAAACTTGAAGTACAAAAAATTGGCGAATTGTACTGTTTGGATGCTTTGCATATATGTTTCTTAGACTATTTAGAAGCAATATATAGAAAGATTTCACCCGTCTACCTGTACTATTCATTGTTCTACTTGTTGAAAATTACAAATAATTTCCGATAAAGGATTAACCATTGGGGCTCATTGTTCACTTAAATTTGAAGAACAAAAAATTGGCGAATGGTACTGTTTGGATGCTTTACATATATGTTTCTTAGACTATATAGTAGCAATATATACAATGATTTCAACCGTCTACCTATTCCATTCATTGTTCTACTTGCCGAAATTTACAAATAATTTTCTTTAAAGGATTAACAATGGGGCTCGTAGTTCACTTAAACTTGAAGAACAAAAAATTGGCAGATGGTACTGTTTGGATGCTTTGAATATATGTTTCTTACATTATATAGAAGCAATATATACAAATATTTCAACCGTCTACCTGTTCCATTCATTGTTGTACTTGTCGAAAATTGCAAATAATTTCCTTTAAAGGATTAACAATGGGGCTCGTAGTTCACTTAAACTTGAAGATCAAATAATTGGCGAATTGTACTGTTTGGATGCTTTGCATATATGTTTCTTAGATTATATAGAAGCAATATATACATAGATTTCAACCGTCTACCTGTTCCATTCATTGTTCTACTTGTCGAAATTTACAAATAATTTCCTTTAAAGGATTAACAATGGGGCTCGTAGTTCACTTAAACTTGAAGAACAAAAAATTGGCGAATTGTACTGTTTGGATGCTTTGCATATATGTTTCTTAGACTATATAGAAGCAATATATACAATGATTTCAACAGTCTACCTGTTCCATTCATTGTTCTACTTGTCGAAATTTACAAATAATTTCCTTTAAAGGATTAACAATGGGGCTCGTAGTTCACTTAAACTTGAAGAACAAAAAATTGGCGAATGGTACTGTTTGGATGCTTTGCATATATGTTTCTTAGACTATATAGAAGCAATATATACAAAGATTTCAACCGTCTACCTGTTCCATTCATTGTTCTACTTGTCGAAAGTTACAAATCATTTCCGATAACGGATTAACCATTGGGGCTCATTGTTCACTAAACTTGAAGAACAAAAAATTGTCGAATTGTACTGTTTGGATGCTTTGCATATATGTTTCTTAGACTATATAGAAGCAATATATACAATGATTTCAACCGTCTACCTGTTCCATTCATTGTTCTACTTGTCGAAAGTTACAAATAATTTCCGTTAAGGGATTAACAATGGGGATCGTAGTTTACTTAAACTTGAAGAACAAAAAATTGGCGAATTGTACTGTTTGGATGCTTTGCATATATGTTTCTTAGACTATATAGAAGCAATATATACAATGATTTCAACAGTCTACCTGATCCATTCATTGTTCTTCTTGTCGAAATTTACAAATAATTTCCTTTAAAGGATTAACAATGGGGCTCGTAGTTCACTTAAACATGAAGATGAAATAATTGGCGAATTGTACTCTTTGGATGCTTTGCATATATGTTTCTTAGATTATATAGAAGCAATATATACAAAGATATCAACCGTCTACCTGTTCCATTCATTGTTCTACTTGTCGAAAGTTACAAATAATTTCCGATAAAGGATTAACCATTGGGGCTCATTGTTCACTAAACTTGAAGAACAAAAAATTGTCGAATTGTACTGTTTGGATGCTTTGCATATATGTTTCTTAGACTATATAGAAGCAATATATACAAAGATTTCAACCGTCTACCTGTTCCATTCATTGTTCTACTTGTCGAAAGTTACAAATCATTTCCGATAACGGATTAACCATTGGGGCTCATTGTTCACTAAACTTGAAGAACAAAAAATTGTCGAATTGTACTGTTTGGATGCTTTGCATATATGTTTCTTAGACTATATAGAAGCAATATATACAATGATTTCAACCGTCTACCTGTTCCATTCATTGTTCTACTTGTCGAAAATTACAAATAATTTCCGATAAAGGATTAACCATTGGGGCTCATTGTTCACTTAAACTTGAAGAACAAAAAATTGGCGAATGGTACTGTTTGGATGCTTTGCATATATGTTTCTTAGACTATATAGAAGCAATATATACATTGATTTCAACCGTCTACCTGATCCATTCATTGTTCTTCTTGTCGAAATTTACAAATAATTTCCTTTAAAGGATTAACAATGGGGCTCGTAGTTCACTTAAACATGAAGATGAAATAATTGGCGAATTGTACTCTTTGGATGCTTTGCATATATGTTTCTTAGATTATATAGAAGCAATATATACAAAGATATCAACCGTCTACCTGTTCCATTCATTGTTCTACTTGTCGAAAGTTACAAATAATTTCCGATAAAGGATTAACCATTGGGGCTCATTGTTCACTAAACTTGAAGAACAAAAAATTGTCGAATTGTACTGTTTGGATGCTTTGCATATATGTTTCTTAGACTATATAGAAGCAATATATACATTGATTTCAACCGTCTACCTGTTCCACTCATTGTTCTACTTGTCGCAAGTTACAAATAATTTGCGTTAAAGTATGAACAATGGGGCTCGTTGTTCACTTAAACTTGAAGATGAAATAATTGTTGAATTGTACTGTTTGGATGCTTTGCATATATGTTTCTTAGACTATATAGAAGCAATATATACAAAGATTTCAAGCGTCTACCTGTTCCATTCATTGTTCTACTTGTCGAAAGTTACAAATAATTTCCGATAAAGGATTAACCATTGGGGCTCATTGTTCAATTAAACTTCAAGAACAAAAAATTGGCGAATTGTACTGTTTGGATGCTTTGCATACATGTTTCTTAGACTATATGGAAGCAATATATACAAAGATTTCAACCGTCTACGTGTTCCAATCATTGTTCCTCTTGTCGAAATTTACAAATAATTTCCTATAAAGGATTAACAATGGGGCTCGTTGTTCACTTAAACTTGAAGAACAAAAAAGTGGCGAATGGTACTGTTTGGATGCTTTGCATATATGTTTCTTAGACTATATAGAAGCAATATATACATTGATTTCAACCGTCTACCTGTTCCATTCATTGTTCTACTTGTCGGAAGTTACAAATAATTTCCGTTAAAGTATTAACAATGGGGCTCGTTGTTCACTTAAACATGAAGATGAAATAATTGGCGAATTGTACTGTTTGGATGCTTTGCATATATGTTTCTTAGATTATATAGAAGCAATATATACAAAGATTTCAACCGTCTACCTGTTCCATTCATTGTTCTACTTGTCGAAAATTACAAATAATTTCCGATAAAGGATTAACCATTGGGGCTCATTGTTCACTTAAACTTGAAGAACAAAAAATTGGCGAATTGTACTGTTTGGATGCTTTGCATATATGTTTCGTAGGCTATATAGAAGCAATATATACAATGATTTCAACCGTCTACCTGATACATTCATTGTTCTACTTGTCGAAATTTACAAATAATTTCCTTTAAAGGATTAACAATGGGGCTCGTAGTTCACTTAAACTTGAAGAACAAAAAATTGGCGAATTGTACTGTTTGGATGCTTTGCATATATGTTTCGTAGGCTATATAGAAGCAATATATACAATGATTTCAACCGTCTACCTGATCCATTCATTGTTCTACTTGTCGAAATTTACAAATAATTTCCTTTAAAGGATTAACAATGGGGCTCGTAGTTCACTTAAACTTGAAGAACAAAAAATTGGCGAATTGAACTGTTTGGATGCTTTGCATATGTGTTTCATAGACTATTTAGAAGCAATATGTAGAAAGATTTCACCCGTCTACCTGTACTATTCATTGTTCTACTTGTAGAAAGTTACAAATAATTTCCGATAAAGGATTAACCATTGGGGCTCATTGTTCTCTAAAACTTGAAGAACAAAAAATTGGCGAATTGTACTGTTTCGATGCTTTGCATATATGTTTCTTAGACTATATAGAAGCAATATATACAAAGATTTCAAGCGTCTACCTGTTCCATTCATTGTTCTACTTGTCGAAAGTTAGAAATAATTTCCGTTAAAGGATTAACAATGGGGCTAGTAGTTCGCTTAAACTTGAAGAACAATAAATTGGCGAATGGTACTGTTTGGAAGCTTTGCATATTTGTTTCTCAGACCATATAGAAGCAATGTATACAAAGATTTCATCCGTCTACCTGTTCCATTCATTGTTCTTCTTGTCGAAAGTTACAAATAATTTCCGTTAAAGGATTAACAATGGGGCTCGTTGTTCACTTAAACTTGAAGAACAATAAATTGGCGAATGGTACTGTTTGGATGCTTTGCATATATGTTTCTTAGACTATATAGAAGTAATATATACAAAGATTGCACCCGCCTACCTGTTCCATTCATTGTTCTACTTGTCGAAAGTTACAAATAATTTCCGATAAAGGATTAACCATTGGGGCTCATTGTTCTCTAAAACTTGAAGAACAAAAAATTGGCGAATTGTACTGTTTCGATGCTTTGCATATATGTTTCTTAGACTATATAGAAGAAATATATATAATGATTTCAACAGTCTACCTGTTCCATTCATTGTTCTACTTGTCGAAATTTACAAATAATTTCCTTTAAAGGATTAACAATGGAGCTCATAGTTCACTTAAACTTGAAGAACAAAAAATTGGCGAATGGTACTGTTTGGATGCTTTGCATATATGTTTCTTAGACTATATAGAAGCAATATATACAAAGATTTCAACCGTCTACCTGTTCCATTCATTGTTCTACTTGTCAAAAGTTACAAATCATTTCCGATAACGGATTAACCATTGGGGCTCATTGTTCACTAAACTTGAAGAACAAAAAATTGTCGAATTGTACTGTTTGGATGCTTTGCATATATGTTTCTTAGACTATATAGAAGCAATATATACAATGATTTCAACCGTCTACCTGTTCCATTCATTGTTCTACTTGTCGAAAGTTACAAATAATTTCCGTTAAGGGATTAACAATGGGGATCGTAGTTCACTTAAACTTGAAGAACATAAAATTGGCGAATTGTACTGTTTGGATGCTTTGCATATATGTTTCTTAGACTATATAGAAGCAATATATACATTGATTTCAACCGTCTACCTGTTCCACTCATTGTTCTACTTGTCGCAAGTTACAAATGATTTGCGTTAAAGTATGAACAATGGGGCTCGTTGTTCACTTAAACTTGAAGATGAAATAATTGTCGAATTGTACTGTTTGGATGCTTTGCATATATGTTTCTTAGACTATATAGAAGCAATATATACAAAGATTTCAAGCGTCTACCTGTTCCATTCATTGTTCTACTTGTCGAAAGTTACAAATAATTTCCGATAAAGGATTAACCATTGGGGCTCATTGTTCAATTAAACTTCAAGAACAAAAAATTGGCGAATTGTACTGTTTGGATGCTTTGCATATATGTTTCTTAGACTATATAGAAGCAATATATACAAAGATTTCAACCGTCTACCTGTTCCATTCATTGTTCTACTTGTCGAAAGTTACAAATAATATCCGATAACGGATTAAGCATTGGGGCTCATTGTTCACTTAAACTTGAAGAACATAAAATTGGCGAATTGTACTGTTTGGATGTTTGCATATATGTTTCTTAGACTATATAGAAGCAATATATACATTGATTTCAACCGTCTACCTGTTCCATTCATTGTTCTACTTGTCGGAAGTTACAAATAATTTCCGTTAAAGTATGAACAATGGGGCTCGTTGTTCACTTAAACATGAAGATGAAATAATTGGCGAATTGTACTGTTTGGATGCTTTGCATATATGTTTCTTAGATTATATAGAAGCAATATGTAGAAAGATTTCACCCGTCTACCTGTTCCATTCATTGTTCTACTTGTCGAAAGTTACAAATAATTTCCGATAAAGGATTAACCTTTGGGGCTCATTGTTCACTTAAACTTGAAGAACAAAAAATTGGCGAATTGTACTGTTTGGATGCTTTGCATATATGTTTCTTAGACTATATAGAAGCAATATATACACAGATTTCAACCGTCTACCTGTTCCATTCATTGTTCTACTTGTCGAAATTTACAAATAATTTCCTTTAAAGGATTAACAATGGGGCTCGTAGTTCACTTAAACTTGAAGAACAAAAAATTGGCGAATTGTACTGTTTGGATGCTTTGCATATATGTTTCGTAGGCTATATAGAAGCAATATATACAATGATTTCAACCGTCTACCTGATCCATTCATTGTTCTACTTGTCGAAATTTACAAATAATTTCCTTTAAAGGATTAACAATGGGGCTCGTAGTTCACTTAAACTTGAAGAACAAAAAATTGGCGAATTGTACTGTTTGGATGCTTTGCATATATGTTTCGTAGGCTATATAGAAGCAATATATACAATGATTTCAACCGTCTACCTGATCCATTCATTGTTCTTCTTGTCGAAATTTACAAATAATTTCCTTTAAAGGATTAACAATGGGGCTCGTAGTTCACTTAAACTTGAAGAACAAAAAATTGGCGAATGGTACTGTTTGGATGCTTTGCATATATGTTTCTTAGACTATATGGAAGCAATATATACAAAGATTTCAACCGTCTGTGTGTTCCAATCATTATTCTAATTGTCGAAAATTACAAATAATTTCTGATAAAGGATTAACCATTGGGGCTCGTAGTTCACTTAAACTTGAAGAACAAAAAATTGGCGAATTGTACTGTTTGGATGCTTTGCATATATGTTTCTTAGACTATATAGAAGCAATATATACAAAGATTCCAACCGTCTACCTGTTCCATTCATTGTTCTACTTGTCGAAAGTTACAAATAATTTCCGATAAAGGATTAACCATTGGGGCTCATTGTTCACTAAACTTGAAGAACAAAAAATTGGCGAATTGTACTGTTTGGATGCTTTGCATATATGTTTCTTATACTATATAGAAGCAATAAATACAAAGATTTCAACCGTCTACCTGTTCCATTCACTGTTCTACTTGTCGAAATTTACAAATAATTTCCTTTAAAGGATTAACAATGGGGCTCGTTGTTCACTTAAACTTGAAGAACAATAAATTGGCGAATGGTACTGTTTGGATGCTTTGCATATATGTTTCTTAGACTATATAGAAGTAATATATACAAAGATTGCACCCGCCTACCTGTTCCATTCATTGTTCTACTTGTCGAAAGTTACAAATAATTTCCGATAAAGGATTAACCATTGGGGCTCATTGTTCACTAAACTTGAAGAACAAAAAATTGGCGAATTGTACTGTTTGGATGCTTTGCATATATGTTTCTTATACTATATAGAAGCAATAAATACAAAGATTCCAACCGTCTACCTGTTCCATTCATTGTTCTACTTGTCGAAAGTTACAAATAATTTCCGTTAAAGGATTAACAATGGGGCTAGTAGTTCGCTTAAACTTGAGAAACAAAAAATTGGCGAATGTTACTGTTTGGATGATTTGCATATAGGTTTCCTAGACTATATAGAAGCAATATATACATAGATTTCAACAGTCTACCTGTTCCATTCATTGTTTTACTTGTAGAAATTTACAAATAATTTCCGTTAAATGATTAACAATGGAGCGCGTAGTTCACTTAAACTTGAAGAACAATAAATTGGCGAATGGTACTGTTTGGAAGCTTTGCATATTTGTTTCTCAGACCATATAGAAGCAATGTATACAAAGATTTCATCCGTCTACCTGTTCCATTCATTGTTCTTCTTGTCGAAAGTTACAAATAATTTCCGTTAAAGGATTAACAATGGGGCTCGTTGTTCACTTAAACTTGAAGAACAATAAATTGGCGAATGGTACTGTTTGGATGCTTTGCATATATGTTTCTTAGACTATATAGAAGTAATATATACAAAGATTGCACCCGCCTACCTGTTCCATTCATTGTTCTACTTGTCGAAAGTTACAAATAATTTCCGATAAAGGATTAACCATTGGGGCTCATTGTTCTCTTAAACCTGAAGAACAAAAAATTGGCGAATTGTACTGTTTCGATGCTTTGCATATATGTTTCTTAGACTATATAGAAGAAATATATATAATGATTTCAACAGTCTACCTGTTCCATTCATTGTTCTACTTGTCGAAATTTACAAATAATTTCCTTTAAAGGATTAACAATGGAGCTCATAGTTCACTTAAACTTGAAGAACAAAAAATTGGCGAATGGTACTGTTTGGATGCTTTGCATATATGTTTCTTAGACTATATAGAAGCAATATATACAAAGATTTCAACCGTCTACCTGTTCCATTCATTGTTCTACTTGTCAAAAGTTACAAATCATTTCCGATAACGGATTAACCATTGGGGCTCATTGTTCACTAAACTTGAAGAACAAAAAATTGTCGAATTGTACTGTTTGGATGCTTTGCATATATGTTTCTTAGACTATATAGAAGCAATATATACAATGATTTCAACCGTCTACCTGTTCCATTCATTGTTCTACTTGTCGAAAGTTACAAATAATTTCCGTTAAGGGATTAACAATGGGGATCGTAGTTTACTTAAACTTGAAGAACAAAAAATTGGCGAATGGTACTGTTTGGATGCTTTAAATATATGTTTCGTAGGCTATATAGAAGCAATATATACAAAGATTTCAACAGTCTACCTGTTCCATTCATTGTTCTACTTGTCAAAAGTTACAAATCATTTCCGATAACGGATTAACCATTGGGGCTCATAGTTCACTTAAACTTGAAGAACAAAAAATTGGCGAATGGTACTGTTTGGATGCTTTGCATATATGTTTCTTAGACTATATAGAAGCAATATATACACAGATTTCAACCGTCTACCTGTTCCATTCATTGTTCTACTTGTCGAAATTTACAAATCATTTCCGATAACGGATTAACCATTGGGGCTCATTGTTCACTAAACTTGAAGAACAAAAAATTGTCGAATTGTACTGTTTGGATGCTTTGCATATATGTTTCTTAGACTATATAGAAGCAATATATACAATGATTTCAACCGTCTACCTGTTCCATTCATTGTTCTACTTGTCGAAAGTTACAAATAATTTCCGTTAAGGGATTAACAATGGGGATCGTAGTTCACTTAAACTTGAAGAACATAAAATTGGCGAATTGTACTGTTTGGATGCTTTGCATATATGTTTCTTAGACTATATAGAAGCAATATATACATTGATTTCAACCGTCTACCTGTTCCACTCATTGTTCTACTTGTCGCAAGTTACAAATAATTTGCGTTAAAGTATGAACAATGGGGCTCGTTGTTCACTTAAACTTGAAGATGAAATAATTGTCGAATTGTACTGTTTGGATGCTTTGCATATATGTTTCTTAGACTATATAGAAGCAATATATACAAAGATTTCAAGCGTCTACCTGTTCCATTCATTGTTCTACTTGTCGAAAGTTACAAATAATTTCCGATAAAGGATTAACCATTGGGGCTCATTGTTCAATTAAACTTCAAGAACAAAAAATTGGCGAATTGTACTGTTTGGATGCTTTGCATATATGTTTCTTAGACTATATAGAAGCAATATATACAAAGATTTCAACCGTCTACCTGTTCCATTCATTGTTCTACTTGTCGAAAGTTACAAATAATATCCGATAACGGATTAAGCATTGGGGCTCATTGTTCACTTAAACTTGAAGAACATAAAATTGGCGAATTGTACTGTTTGGATGTTTGCATATATGTTTCTTAGACTATATAGAAGCAATATATACATTGATTTCAACCGTCTACCTGTTCCATTCATTGTTCTACTTGTCGGAAGTTACAAATAATTTCCGTTAAAGTATGAACAATGGGGCTCGTTGTTCACTTAAACATGAAGATGAAATAATTGGCGAATTGTACTGTTTGGATGCTTTGCATATATGTTTCTTAGATTATATAGAAGCAATATGTAGAAAGATTTCACCCGTCTACCTGTTCCATTCATTGTTCTACTTGTCGAAAGTTACAAATAATTTCCGATAAAGGATTAACCATTGGGGCTCATTGTTCACTTAAACTTGAAGAACAAAAAATTGGCGAATTGTACTGTTTGGATGCTTTGCATATATGTTTCTTAGACTATATAGAAGCAATATATACAAAGATTCCAACCGTCTACCTGTTCCATTCATTGTTCTACTTGACGAAAGTTACAAATAATTTCCGATAAAGGATTAACCATTGGGGCTCATTGTTCACTAAACTTGAAAAACAAAAAATTGGCGAATTGTACTGTTTGGATGCTTTGCATATATGTTTCTTATACTATATAGAAGCAATATATACAAAGATTTCAACCGTCTACCTGTTCCATTCACTGTTCAACTTGTCGAAATTTACAAATAATTTCCTTTAAAGGATTAACAATGGGGCTCGTTGTTCTCTTAAACTTGAAGAACAAAAAATTGGCGAATGGTACAGTTTGGATGCTTTGCATATATGTTTCTTAGACTATATGGAAGCAATATATACAAAGATTTCAACCGTCTGCGTGTTCCAATCATTGTTCTACTTGTAGAAAGTTACAATTAATTTCCGTTAAAGGATTAACAATGGGGCTCGTAGTTCACTTAAACTTGAAGAACAAAAAATTGGCGAATTGTATTGTTTGGATGCTTTGCATATATGTTTCTTAGACTATATAGAAGCAATATATACAAAGATTCCAACCGTCTACCTGTTCCATTCATTGTTCTACTTGTCGAAAGTTACAAATAATTTCCGATAAAGGATTAACCATTGGGGCTCATTGTTCACTAAACTTGAAGAACAAAAAATTGGCGAATTGTACTGTTTGGATGCTTTGCATATATGTTTCTTATACTATATAGAAGCAATAAATACAAAGATTTCAACCGTCTACCTGTTCCATTCACTGTTCTACTTGTCGAAATTTACAAATAATTTCCTTTAAAGGATTAACAATGGGGCTCGTTGTTCTCTTAAACTTGAAGAACAAAAAATTGGCGAATGGTACTGTTTGGATGCTTGGCATATATGTTTCTTAGACTATATGGAAGCAATATATACAAAGATTTCAAGCGTCTGCGTGTTCCAATCATTGTTCAACTTGTAGAAAGTTACAATTAATTTCCGTTAAAGGATTAACAATGGGGCTCGTAGTTCACGTAAACTTGAAGAACAAAAAATTGGCGAATTGTACTGTTTGGATGCTTTGCATATATGTTTCGTAGGCTATATAGAAGCAATATATACAATGATTTCAACCGTCTACCTGATCCATTCATTGTTCTACTTATCGAAATTTACAAATAATTTCCTTTAAAGGATTAACAATGGGGCTCGTAGTTCACTTAAACTTGAAGAACAAAAAATTGGCGAATTGTGCTGTTTGGATGCTTTGCATATGTGTTTCTTAGACTATTTAGAAGCAATATATAGAAAGATTTCACCCGTCTACCTGTACTATTCATTGTTCTACTTGTAGAAAGTTACAAATAATTTCCATTTCATGATTATCAATGGGGCTCGCTGTTCACTTAAACTTGAAGAACAAAAAATTGGCGACTGGTACTGTTTGGATGCTTTGCATATATGTTTCTTAAACTATATAGAAGCAATATATAAAAAGATTTCAACCGTCTATCAGTTCCATTCATTGTTCTACTTGTCGAAAGTTACAAATAATTTCCTTTAAAGGATTAACAATGGGGCTCGTAGTTCACTTCAACTTGAAGATCAAATAATTGGCGAATGGTACTGTTTGGATGCTTTGCATATATGTTTCTTAGATTATATAGAAGCAATATATACAATGATTTCAACCGTCTACCTGTTCCATTCATTGTTCTACTTGTCGAAATTTACAAATAATTTCCTTTAAAGGATTAACAATGGGGCTCGTTGTTCTCTTAAACTTGAAGAACAAAAAATTGGCGAATGGTACAGTTTGGATGCTTTGCATATATGTTTCTTAGACTATATGGAAGCAATATATACAAAGATTTCAACCGTCTGCGTGTTCCAATCATTGTTCTACTTGTAGAAAGTTACAATTAATTTCCGTTAAAGGATTAACAATGGGGCTCGTAGTTCACTTAAACTTGAAGAACAAAAAATTGGCGAATGGTACTGTTTGGATGCTTTGCATATATGTTTCTTAGACTATATAGAAGCAATATATACATTGATTTCAACCGTCTACCTGTTCCATTCATTGTTCTACTTGTCGGAAGTTACAAATAATTTCCGTTAAAGTATGAACAATGGGGCTCGTTGTTCACTTAAACATGAAGATGAAATTATTGGCGAATTGTACTGTTTGGATGCTTTGCATATATGTTTCGTAGGCTATATAGAAGCAATATATACAATGATTTCAACCGGCTACCTGATCCATTCATTGTTCTACTTGTCGAAATTTACAAATAATTTCCTTTAAAGGATTAACAATGGGGCTCGTAGTTCACTTAAACTTGAAGAACAAAAAATTGGCGAATTGTACTGTTTGGATGCTTTGCATATATGTTTCGTAGGCTATATAGAAGCAATATATACAATGATTTCAACCGGCTACCTGATCCATTCATTGTTCTACTTGTCGAAATTTACAAATAATTTCCTTTAAAGGATTAACAATGGGGCTCGTAGTTCACTTAAACTTGAAGAACAAAAAATTGGCGAATTGTACTGTTTGGATGCTTTGCATATATGTTTCGTAGGCTATATAGAAGCAATATATACAATGATTTCAACCGTCTACCTGATCCATTCATTGTTCTTCTTGTCGAAATTTACAAATAATTTCCTTTAAAGGATTAACAATGGGGCTCGTAGTTCACTTAAACTTGAAGAACAAAAAATTGGCGAATGGTACTGTTTGGATGCTTTGCATATATGTTTCTTAGACTATATAGAAGCAACATATACAAAGATTTCAACCGTCTACCTGTTCTATTCATTGTTCTACTTGTAGAAAGTTACAAATAATTTCCGTTAAAGTATTAACAATGGGGCTCGTAGTTCACTTAAACATGAAGATGAAATAATTGGCGAATTGTACTGTTTGGATGCTTTGCATATATGTTTCTTAGATTATATTGAAGCAATATATACAAAGATATCAACCGTCTACCTGTTCCATTCATTGTTCTACTTGTCGAAAGTTACAATTAATTTCCGATAAAGGATTAACCATTGGGGCTCATTGTTCACTAAACTTGAAGAACAAAAAATTGTCGAATTGTACTGTTTGGATGCTTTGCATATATGTTTCTTAGACTATATAGAAGCAATATATACAATGATTTCAACCGTCTACCTGTTCCATTCATTGTTCTACTTGTCGAAAGTTACAAATAATTTCCGTTAAAGGATTAACAATGGGGCTCGTAGTTCGCTTAAACTTGAAGAACAAAACATTGGCGAATGTTACTGTTTAGATGCTTTGCATATATGTTTCTTAGACTACATATAAGCAATATATACAATGATTTCAACCGTCTACCTGTTCCATTCATTGTTCTACTTGTCGAAAGTTACAAATAATTTCCGATAAATGAATAACAATGGGGCTCATTGTTCACTTAAACTTGAAGAATAAAAAATTGGCGAATGTCACTGTTTTGATGCTTTGCATATAGGTTTATTAGACTATATAGAAGCAACATATACAAAGATTTCAACCGTCTACGTGTTCCAATCATTGTTCTACTTGTCGAAGTTTACAAATAATTTCCTTTAAAGCATTAACAATGGGGCTCGTAGTTCACTTAAACTTGAAGAACAATAAATTGGCGAATGGTACTGTTTGGATGCTTTGCATATATGTTTCTTAGACTATATAGAAGTAATATATTCAAAGATTTCAACCGTCTACCTGTTCCATTCATTGTTCTACTTGTCGAAAGTTACAAATAATTTCCGATAAAGGATTAACCATTGGGGCTCATTGTTCACTTAAACTTGAAGAACAAAAAATTGGAGAATTGTCCTGTTTGGATGCTTTGCATATATGTTTCTTAGACTATATAGAAGCAATATATACAAAGATTTCAAGCGTCTACCTGTTCCATTCATTGTTCTACTTGTCGAAAGTTAGAAATAATTTCCGTTAAAGGATTAACAATGGGGCTAGTAGTTCGCTTGAACTTGAAGAACAAAAAATTGGCGAATGTTACTGTTTGGATGATTTGCATATAGGTTTCCTAGACTATATAGAAGCAATATATACATAGATTTCAACAGTCTACCTGTTCCATTCATTGTTTGACTTGTAGAAATTTACAAATAATTTCCGTTAAATGATTAACAATGGGGCGCGTAGTTCACTTAAACTTGAAGAACAATAAATTGGCGAATGGTACTGTTTGGAAGCTTTGCATATTTGTTTCTCAGACCATATAGAAGCAATGTATACAAAGATTTCAACCGTCTACCTGTTCCATTCATTGTTCTTCTTGTCGAAAGTTACAAATAATTTCCGTTAAAGGATTAACAATGGGGCTCGTTGTTCACTTAAACTTGAAGAACAATAAATTGGCGAATGGTACTGTTTGGATGCTTTGCATATATGTTTCTTAGACTATATAGAAGTAATATATACAAAGATTGCACCCGCCTACCTGTTCCATTCATTGTTCTACTTGTCAAAATTACAAATCATTTCCGATAACGGATTAACCATTGGGGCTCATTGTTCACTTAAACTTGAAGAACAAAAAATTGTCGAATTGTACTGTTTGGATGCTTTGCATATATGATTCTTAGACTATATAGAAGCAATATATACAATGATTTCAACCGTCTACCTGTTCCATTCATTGTTCTACTTGTCGAAATTTACAAATAATATCCGATAACGGATTAAGCATTGGGGCTCATTGTTCACTTAAACTTGAAGAACATAAAATTGGCGAATTGTACTGTTTGGATGCTTTGCATATATGTTTCTTAGACTATATAGAAGCAATATATACATTGATTTCAACCGTCTACCTGTTCCATTCATTGTTCTACTTGTCGGAAGTTACAAATAATTTCCGTTAAAGTATGAACAATGGGGCTCGTTGTTCACTTAAACATGAAGATGAAATTATTGGCGAATTGTACTGTTTGGATGCTTTGCATATATGTTTCTTAGATTATATAGAAGCAATATGTAGAAAGATTTCACCCGTCTACCTGTTCCATTCATTGTTCTACTTGTCGAAAGTTACAAATAATTTCCGATAAAGGATTAACCATTGGGGCTCATTGTTCACTTAAACTTGAAGAACAAAAAATTGGCGAATTGTACTGTTTGGATGCTTTGCATATATGTTTCTTAGACTATATAGAAGCAATATATACAAAGATTTCAACCGTCTACCTGTTCCATTCATTGTTCTACTTGTCGAAATTTACAAATAATTTCCTTTAAAGGATTAACAATGGGGCTCGTAGTTCACTTAAACTTGAAGAACAAAAAATTGGCGAATTGTACTGATTGGATGCTTTGCATATATGTTTCGTAGGCTATATAGAAGCAATATATACAATGATTTCAACCGGCTACCTGATCCATTCATTGTTCTACTTGTCGAAATTTACAAATAATTTCCTTTAAAGGATTAACAATGGGGCTCGTAGTTCACTTAAACTTGAAGAACAAAAAATTGGCGAATTGTACTGTTTGGATGCTTTGCATATATGTTTCGTAGGCTATATAGAAGCAATATATACAATGATTTCAACCGTCTACCTGATCCATTCATTGTTCTTCTTGTCGAAATTTACAAATAATTTCCTTTAAAGGATTAACAATGGGGCTCGTAGTTCACTTAAACTTGAAGAACAAAAAATTGGCGAATGGTACTGTTTGGATGCTTTGCATATATGTTTCTTAGACTATATAGAAGCAACATATACAAAGATTTCAACCGTCTACCTGTTCTATTCATTGTTCTACTTGTAGAAAGTTACAAATAATTTCCGTTAAAGTATTAACAATGGGGCTCGTAGTTCACTTAAACATGAAGATGAAATAATTGGCGAATTGTACTGTTTGGATGCTTTGCATATATGTTTCTTAGACTATATAGAAGCAATATATACAAAGATTTCAACCGTCTACCTGTTCCATTCATTGTTCTACTTGTCGAAATTTACAAATAATTTCCTTTAAAGGATTAACAATGGGGCTCGTAGTTCACTTAAACTTGAAGAACAAAAAATTGGCGAATGGTACTGTTTGGATGCTTTGCATATATGTTTCTTAGACTATATAGAAGTAATATATACAAAGATTGCACCCGCCTACCTGTTCCATTCATTGTTCTACTTGTCAAAATTACAAATCATTTCCGATAACGGATTAACCATTGGGGCTCATTGTTCACTTAAACTTGAAGAACAAAAAATTGTCGATTTGTACTGTTTGGATGCTTTGCATATATGATTCTTAGACTATATAGAAGCAATATATACAATGATTTCAACCGTCTACCTGTTCCATTCATTGTTCTACTTGTCGAAAGTTACAAATAATATCCGATAACGGATTAAGCATTGGGGCTCATTGTTCACTTAAACTTGAAGAACATAAAATTGGCGAATTGTACTGTTTGGATGCTTTGCATATATGTTTCTTAGACTATATAGAAGCAATATATACATTGATTTCAACCGTCTACCTGTTCCATTCATTGTTCTACTTGTCGGAAGTTACAAATAATTTCCGTTAAAGTATGAACAATGGGGCTCGTTGTTCACTTAAACATGAAGATGAAATTATTGGCGAATTGTACTGTTTGGATGCTTTGCATATATGTTTCTTAGATTATATAGAAGCAATATGTAGAAAGATTTCACCCGTCTACCTGTTCCATTCATTGTTCTACTTGTCGAAATTTACAAATAATTTCCGATAAAGGATTAACCATTGGGGCTCATTGTTCACTTAAACTTGAAGAACAAAAAATTGGCGAATTGTACTGTTTGGATGCTTTGCATATATGTTTCTTAGACTATATAGAAGCAATATATACAAAGATTTCAACCGTCTACCTGTTCCATTCATTGTTCTACTTGTCGAAATTTACAAATAATTTCCTTTAAAGGATTAACAATGGGGCTCGTAGTTCACTTAAACTTGAAGAACAAAAAATTGGCGAATTGTACTGTTTGGATGCTTTGCATATATGTTTCGTAGGCTACATAGAAGCAATATATACAATGATTTCAACCGGCTACCTGATCCATTCATTGTTCTACTTGTCGAAATTTACAAATAATTTCCTTTAAAGGATTAACAATGGGGCTCGTAGTTCACTTAAACTTGAAGAACAAAAAATTGGCGAATTGTACTGTTTGGATGCTTTGCATATATGTTTCGTAGGCTATATAGAAGCAATATATACAATGATTTCAACCGTCTACCTGATCCATTCATTGTTCTTCTTGTCGAAATTTACAAATAATTTCCTTTAAAGGATTAACAATGGGGCTCGTAGTTCACTTAAACTTGAAGAACAAAAAATTGGCGAATGGTACTGTTTGGATGCTTTGCATATATGTTTCTTAGACTATATAGAAGCAACATATACAAAGATTTCAACCGTCTACCTGTTCAATTCATTGTTCTACTTGTAGAAAGTTACAAATAATTTCCGTTAAAGTATTAACAATGGGGCTCGTAGTTCACTTAAACATGAAGATGAAATAATTGGCGAATTGTACTGTTTGGATGCTTTGCATATATGTTTCTTAGATTATATTGAAGCAATATATACAAAGATATCAACCGTCTACCTGTTCCATTCATTGTTCTACTTGTCGAAAGTTACAATTAATTTCCGATAAAGGATTAACCATTGGGGCTCATTGTTCACTAAACTTGAAGAACAAAAAATTGTCGAATTGTACTGTTTGGATGCTTTGCATATATGTTTCTTAGACTATATAGAAGCAATATATACAATGATTTCAACCGTCTACCTGTTCCATTCATTGTTCTACTAGTCGAAAGTTACAAATAATTTCCGTTAAAGGATTAACAATGGGGCTCGTAGTTCGCTTAAACTTGAAGAACAAAACATTGGCGAATGTTACTGTTTAGATGCTTTGCATATATGTTTCTTAGACTACATATAAGCAATATATACAATGATTTCAACCGTCTACCTGTTCCATTCATTGTTCTTCTTGTCGAAATTTACAAATAATTTCCTTTAAAGGATTAACAATGGGGCTCGTAGTTCACTTAAACTTGAAGAACAAAAAATTGGCGAATTGTACTGTTTGGATGCTTTGCATATATGTTTCGTAGGCTATATAGAAGCAATATATACAATGATTTCAACCGGCTACCTGATCCATTCATTGTTCTACTTGTCGAAATTTACAAATAATTTCCTTTAAAGGATTAACAATGGAGCTCATAGTTCACTTAAACTTGAAGAACAAAAAATTGGCGAATGGTACTGTTTGGATGCTTTGCATATATGTTTCTTAGACTATATAGAAGCAATATATACAAAGATTTCAACCGTCTACCTGTTCCATTCATTGTTCTACTTGTCGAAAGTTACAAATCATTTCCGATAACGGATTAACCATTGGGGCTCATTGTTCACTAAACTTGAAGAACAAAAAATTGTCGAATTGTACTGTTTGGATGCTTTGCATATATGTTTCTTAGACTATATAGAAGCAATATATACAATGATTTCAACCGTCTACCTGTTCCATTCATTGTTCTACTTGTCGAAAGTTACAAATAATTTCCGTTAAGGGATTAACAATGGGGATCGTAGTTTACTTAAACTTGAAGAACAAAAAATTGGCGAATTGTACTGTTTGGATGCTTTGCATATATGTTTCTTAGACTATATAGAAGCAATATATACAATGATTTCAACAGTCTACCTGTTCCATTCATTGTTCTACTTGTCGAAATTTACAAATAATTTCCTTTAAACGATTAACAATGGGGCTCATAGTTCACTTAAACTTGAAGAACAAAAAATTGGCGAATGGTACTGTTTGGATGCTTTGCATATATGTTTCTTAGACTATATAGAAGCAATATATACAAAGATTTCAACCGTCTACCTGTTCCATTCATTGTTCTACTTGTCAAAAGTTACAAATCATTTCCGATAACGGATTAACCATTGGGGCTCATTGTTCACTTAAACTTGATGAACAAAAAATTGTCGAATTGTACTGTTTGGATGCTTTGCATATATGTTTCTTAGACTATATAGAAGCAATATATACAAAGATTTCAACCGTCTACCTGTTCCATTCATTGTTCTACTTGTCGAAAGTTACAAATCATTTCCGATAACGGATTAACCATTGGGGCTCATTGTTCACTAAACTTGAAGAACAAAAAATTGTCGAATTGTACTTTTTGGATGCTTTGCATATATGTTTCTTAGACTATATAGAAGCAATATATACAATGATTTCAACCGTCTACATGTTCCATTCATTGTTCTGCTTGTCGAAAGTTACAAATAATTTCCTTTAAAGGATTAACAATGGGGCTCGTAGTTCACTTACACTTGAAGATCAAATAATTGGCGAATGGTACTGTTTGGATGCTTTGCGTACATGTTTCTTAGACTATATGGAAGCAATATATACAAAGATTTCAACCGTCTACGTGTTCCAATCATTGTTCTACTTGTCGAAATTTACAAATAATTTCCTTTAAAGGATTAACAATGGGGCTCGTTGTTCACTTACACTTGAAGAACAAAAAATTGGCGAATGGTACTGTTTCGATACTTTGCATATATGTTTCTTAGACTATATTGAAGCAATATATACATTGATTTCAACCGTCCACCTGTTCCATTCATTGTTCTACTTGCCGCAAGTTACAAATAATTTCCGTTAAAGTATTAACAATGGGGCTCGTAGTTCACTTAAACTTGAAGAACAAAAAATTGGCGAATGGTACTGTTTGGATGCTTTGCATATATGTTTCTTAGACTATATGGAAGCAATATATACAAAGATTTCAACCGTCTGTGTGTTCCAATCATTATTCTAATTGTCGAAAATTACAAATAATTTCTGATAAAGGATTAACCATTGGGGCTCATTGTTCACTAAACTTGAAAAACAAAAAATTGGCGAATTGTACTGTTTGGATGCTTTGCATATATGTTTCTTATACTATATAGAAGCAATATATACAAAGATTTCAACCGTCTACCTGTTCCATTCACTGTTCTACTTGTCGAAATTTACAAATAATTTCCTTTAAAGGATTAACAATGGGGCTCGTTGTTCTCTTAAACTTGAAGAACAAAAAATTGGCGAATGGTACAGTTTGGATGCTTTGCATATATGTTTCTTAGACTATATGGAAGCAATATATACAAAGATTTCAACCGTCTGCGTGTTCCAATCATTGTTCTACTTGTAGAAAGTTACAATTAATTTCCGTTAAAGGATTAACAATGGGGCTCGTAGTTCACTTAAACTTGAAGAACAAAAAATTGGCGAATTGTATTGTTTGGATGCTTTGCATATATGTTTCTTAGACTATATAGAAGCAATATATACAAAGATTCCAACCGTCTACCTGTTCCATTCATTGTTCTACTTGTCGAAAGTTACAAATAATTTCCGATAAAGGATTAACCATTGGGGCTCATTGTTCACTAAACTTGAAGAACAAAAAATTGGCGAATTGTACTGTTTGGATGCTTTGCATATATGTTTCTTATACTATATAGAAGCAATAAATACAAAGATTTCAACCGTCTACCTGTTCCATTCATTGTTCTACTTGTCGAAAGTTACAAATAATATCCGATAACGGAATAAGCATTGGGGCTCATTGTTCACTTAAACTTGAAGAACATAAAATTGGCGAATTGTACTGTTTGGATGCTTTGCATATATGTTTCTTAGACTATATAGAAGCAATATATACATTGATTTCAACCGTCTACCTGTTCCACTCATTGTTCTACTTGTCGCAAGTTACAAATAATTTGCGTTAAAGTATGAACAATGGGGCTCGTTGTTCACTTAAACTTGAAGATGAAATAATTGTCGAATTGTACTGTTTGGATGCTTTGCATATATGTTTCTTAGACTATATAGAAGCAATATATACAAAGATTTCAAGCGTCTACCTGTTCCATTCATTGTTCTACTTGTCGAAAGTTACAAATAATTTCCGATAACGGATTAAGCATTGGGGCTCATTGTTCACTTAAACTTGAAGAACATAAAATTGGCGAATTGTACTGTTTGGATGCTTTGCATATATGCTTCTTAGACTATATAGAAGCAATATATACATTGATTTCAACCGTCTACCTGTTCCATTCATTGTTCTACTTGTCGGAAGTTACAAATAATTTCCGTTAAAGTATGAACAATGGGGCTCGTTGTTCACTTAAACATGAAGATGAAATAATTGGCGAATTGTACTGTTTGGATGCTTTGCATATATGTTTCTTAGATTATATAGAAGCAATATGTAGAAAGATTTCACCCGTCTACCTGTTCCATTCATAGTTCTACTTGTCGAAAGTTACAAATAATTTCCGATAAAGGATTAACCATTGGGGCTCATTGTTCACTTAAACTTGAAGAACAAAAAATTGGCGAATGGTACTGTTTGGATGCTTTGCATATATGTTTCTTAGACTATATAGAAGCAATATATACACAGATTTCAACCGTCTACCTGTTCCATTCATTGTTCTACTTGTCGAAATTTACAAATAATTTCCTTTAAAGGATTAACAATGGGGCTCGTAGTTCACTTAAACTTGAAGAACAAAAAATTGGCGAATTGTACTGTTTGGATGCTTTGCATATATGTTTCGTAGGCTATATAGAAGCAATATATACAATGATTTCAACCGTCTACCTGATCCATTCATTGTTCTACTTGTCGAAATTTACAAATAATTTCCTTTAAAGGATTAACAATGGGGCTCGTAGTTCACTTAAACTTGAAGAACAAAAAATTGGCGAATTGTACTGTTTGGATGCTTTGCATATATGTTTCGTAGGCTATATAGAAGCAATATATACAAAGATTCCAACCGTCTACCTGTTCCATTCATTGTTCTACTTGTCGAAAGTTACAAATAATTTCCGATAAAGGATTAACCATTGGGGCTCATTGTTCACTAAACTTGAAGAACAAAAAATTGGCGAATTGTACTGTTTGGATGCTTTGCATATATGTTTCTTATACTATATAGAAGCAATAAATACAAAGATTTCAACCGTCTACCTGTTCCATTCACTGTTCTACTTGTCGAAATTTACAAATAATTTCCTTTAAAGGATTAACAATGGGGCTCGTAGTTCACTTAAACTTGAAGAACAAAAAATTGGCGAATGGTACTGTTTGGATGCTTTGCATATATGTTTCTTAGACTATATAGAAGCAATATATACCAAGATTTCAACCGTCTACCTGTTCCATTCATTGTTCTACTTGTCGAAAGTTACAAATCATTTCCGATAACGGATTAACCATTGGGGCTCATTGTTCACTAAACTTGAAGAACAAAAAATTGTCGAATTGTACTGTTTGGATGCTTTGCATATATGTTTCTTAGACTATATAGAAGCAATATATACAATGATTTCAACCGTCTACCTGTTCCATTCACTGTTCTACTTGTCGAAATTTACAAATAATTTCCTTTAAAGGATTAACAATGGGGCTCGTTGTTCTCTTAAACTTGAAGAACAAAAAATTGGCGAATGGTACTGTTTGGATGCTTGGCATATATGTTTCTTAGACTATATGGAAGCAATATATACAAAGATTTCAAGCGTCTGCGTGTTCCAATCATTGTTCTACTTGTAGAAAGTTACAATTAATTTCCGTTAAAGGATTAACAATGGGGCTCGTAGTTCACGTAAACTTGAAGAACAAAAAATTGGCGAATTGTACTGTTTGGATGCTTTGCATATATGTTTCGTAGGCTATATAGAAGCAATATATACAATGATTTCAACCGTCTACCTGATCCATTCATTGTTCTACTTATCGAAATTTACAAATAATTTCCTTTAAAGGATTAACAATGGGGCTCGTAGTTCACTTAAACTTGAAGAACAAAAAATTGGCGAATTGTGCTGTTTGGATGCTTTGCATATGTGTTTCTTAGACTATTTAGAAGCAATATATAGAAAGATTTCACCCGTCTACCTGTACTATTCATTGTTCTACTTGTCGAAATTTACAAATAATTTCCTTTAAAGGATTAACAATGGGGCTCGTAGTTCACTTAAACTTGAAGTACAAAAAATTGGCGAATTGTACTGTTTGGATGCTTTGCATATATGTTTCTTAGACTATTTAGAAGCAATATATAGAAAGATTTCACCCGTCTACCTGCACTATTCATTGTTCTACTTGTTGAAAATCACAAATAATTTCCGATAAAGGATTAACCATTGGGGCTCATTGTTCACTTAAATTTGAAGAACAAAAAATTGGCGAATGGTACTGTTTGGATGCTTTACATATATGTTTCTTAGACTATATAGTAGCAATATATACAATGATTTCAACCGTCTACCTATTCCATTCATTGTTCTACTTGCCGAAATTTACAAATAATTTCCTTTAAAGGATTAACAATGGGGCTCGTAGTTCACTTAAACTTGAAGAACAAAAAATTGGCAGATGGTACTGTTTGGATGCTTTGAATATATGTTTCTTACATTATATAGAAGCAATATATACAAATATTTCAACCGTCTACCTGTTCCATTCATTGTTGTACTTGTCGAAAATTGCAAATAATTTCCTTTAAAGGATTAACAATGGGGCTCGTAGTTCACTTAAACTTGAAGATCAAATAATTGGCGAATTGTACTGTTTGGATGCTTTGCATATATGTTTCTTAGATTATATACAAGCAATATATACATAGATTTCAACCGTCTACCTGTTCCATTCATTGTTCTACTTGTCGAAATTTACAAATAATTTCCTTTAAAGGATTAACAATGGGGCTCGTAGTTCACTTAAACTTGAAGAACAAAAAATTGGCGAATTGTACTGTTTGGATGCTTTGCATATATGTTTCTTAGACTATATAGAAGCAATATATACAATGATTTCAACAGTCTACCTGTTCCATTCATTGTTCTACTTGTCGAAATTTACAAATAATTTCCTTTAAAGGATTAACAATGGGGCTCGTAGTTCACTTAAACTTGAAGAACAAAAAATTGGCGAATGGTACTGTTTGGATGCTTTGCATATATGTTTCTTAGACTATATAGAAGCAATATATACAAAGATTTCAACCGTCTACCTGTTCCATTCATTGTTCTACTTGTCGAAAGTTACAAATCATTTCCGATAACGGATTAACCATTGGGGCTCATTGTTCACTAAACTTGAAGAACAAAAAATTGTCGAATTGTACTGTTTGGATGCTTTGCATATATGTTTCTTAGACTATATAGAAGCAATATATACAATGATTTCAACCGTCTACCTGTTCCATTCATTGTTCTACTTGTCGAAAGTTACAAATAATTTCCGTTAAGGGATTAACAATGGGGATCGTAGTTTACTTAAACTTGAAGAACAAAAAATTGGCGAATTGTACTGTTTGGATGCTTTGCATATATGTTTCTTAGACTATATAGAAGCAATATATACAATGATTTCAACAGTCTACCTGTTCCATTCATTGTTCTACTTGTCGAAATTTACAAATAATTTCCTTTAAAGGATTAACAATGGGGCTCATAGTTCACTTAAACTTGAAGAACAAAAAATTGGCGAATGGTACTGTTTGGATGATTTGCATATATGTTTCTTAGACTATATAGAAGCAATATATACAAAGATTTCAACCGTCTACCTGTTCCATTCATTGTTCTACTTGTCAAAAGTTACAAATCATTTCCGATAACGGATTAACCATTGGGGCTCATTGTTCACTTAAACTTGAAGAACAAAAAATTGTCGAACTGTACTGTTTGGATGCTTTGCATATATGTTTCTTAGACTATATAGAAGCAATATATACAAAGATTTCAACCGTCTACCTGTTCCATTCATTGTTCTACTTGTCGAAAGTTACAAATCATTTCCGATAACGGATTAACCATTGGGGCTCATTGTTCACTAAACTTGAAGAACAAAAAATTGTCGAATTGTACTGTTTGGATGCTTTGCATATATGTTTCTTAGACTATATAGAAGCAATATATACAATGATTTCAACCGTCTACCTGTTCCATTCATTGTTCTACTTGTCGAAAATTACAAATAATTTCCGATAAAGGATTAACCATTGGGGCTCATTGTTCACTTAAACTTGAAGAACAAAAAATTGGCGAATGGTACTGTTTGGATGCTTTGCATATATGTTTCTTAGACTATATAGAAGCAATATATACATTGATTTCAACCGTCTACCTGTTCCACTCATTGTTCTACTTGCCGCAAGTTACAAATAATTTCCGTTAAAGTATTAACAATGGGGCTCGTAGTTCACTTAAACATGAAGATGAAATAATTGGCGAATTGTACTCTTTGGATGCTTTGCATATATGTTTCTTAGATTATATAGAAGCAATATATACAAAGATATCAACCGTCTACCTGTTCCATTCATTGTTCTACTTGTCGAAAGTTACAAATAATTTCCGATAAAGGATTAACCATTGGGGCTCATTGTTCACTAAACTTGAAGAACAAAAAATTGTCGAATTGTACTGTTTGGATGCTTTGCATATATGTTTCTTAGACTATATAGAAGCAATATATACATTGATTTCAACCGTCTACCTGTTCCACTCATTGTTCTACTTGTCGCAAGTTACAAATAATTTCCGTTAAAGTATTAACAATGGGGCTCGTAGTTCACTTAAACATGAAGATGAAATAATTGGCGAATTGTACTCTTTGGATGCTTTGCATATATGTTTCTTAGATTATATAGAAGCAATATATACAAAGATATCAACCGTCTACCTGTTCCATTCATTGTTCTACTTGTCGAAAGTTACAAATAATTTCCGATAAAGGATTAACCATTGGGGCTCATTGTTCACTAAACTTGAAGAACAAAAAATTGTCGAATTGTACTGTTTGGATGCTTTGCATATATGTTTCTTAGACTATATAGAAGCAATATATACATTGATTTCAACCGTCTACCTGTTCCACTCATTGTTCTACTTGTCGCAAGTTACAAATAATTTGCGTTAAAGTATGAACAATGGGGCTCGTTGTTCACTTAAACTTGAAGATGAAATAATTGTTGAATTGTACTGTTTGGATGCTTTGCATATATGTTTCTTAGACTATATAGAAGCAATATATACAAAGATTTCAAGCGTCTACCTGTTCCATTCATTGTTCTACTTGTCGAAAGTTACAAATAATTTCCGATAAAGGATTAACCATTGGGGCTCATTGTTCAATTAAACTTCAAGAACAAAAAATTGGCGAATTGTACTGTTTGGATGCTTTGCATACATGTTTCTTAGACTATATGGAAGCAATATATACAAAGATTTCAACCGTCTACGTGTTCCAATCATTGTTCCTCTTGTCGAAATTTACAAATAATTTCCTATAAAGGATTAACAATGGGGCTCGTTGTTCACTTAAACTTGAAGAACAAAAAAGTGGCGAATGGTACTGTTTGGATGCTTTGCATATATGTTTCTTAGACTATATAGAAGCAATATATACATTGATTTCAACCGTCTACCTGTTCCATTCATTGTTCTACTTGTCGGAAGTTACAAATAATTTCCGTTAAAGTATTAACAATGGGGCTCGTTGTTCACTTAAACATGAAGATGAAATAATTGGCGAATTGTACTGTTTGGATGCTTTGCATATATATTTCTTAGACTATATAGAAGCAATATATACAATGATTTCAACAGTCTACCTGTTCCATTCATTGTTCTACTTGTCGAAATTTACAAATAATTTCCTTTAAAGGATTAACAATGGGGCTCATAGTTCACTTAAACTTGAAGAACAAAAAATTGGCGAATGGTACTGTTTGGATGCTTTGCATATATGTTTCTTAGACTATATAGAAGCAATATATACAAAGATTTCAACCGTCTACCTGTTCCATTCATTGTTCTACTTGTCAAAAGTTACAAATCATTTCCGATAACGGATTAACCATTGGGGCTCATTGTTCACTAAACTTGAAGAACAAAAAATTGTCGAATTGTACAGTTTGGATGCTTTGCATATATGTTTCTTAGACTATATAGAAGCAATATATACAATGATTTCAACCGTCTACCTGTTCCATTCATTGTTCTACTTGTCGAAAGTTACAAATAATTTCCGTTAAGGGATTAACAATGGGGATCGTAGTTCACTTAAACTTGAAGAACATAAAATTGGCGAATTGTACTGTTTGGATGCTTTGCATATATGTTTCTTAGACTATATAGAAGCAATATATACATTGATTTCAACCGTCTACCTGTTCCACTCATTGTTCTACTTGTCGCAAGTTACAAATAATTTGCGTTAAAGTATGAACAATGGGGCTCGTTGTTCACTTAAACTTGAAGATGAAATAATTGTCGAATTGTACTGTTTGGATGCTTTGCATATATGTTTCTTAGACTATATAGAAGCAATATATACAAAGATTTCAAGCGTCTACCTGTTCCATTCATTGTTCTACTTGTCGAAAGTTACAAATAATTTCCGATAAAGGATTAACCATTGGGGCTCATTGTTCAATTAAACTTCAAGAACAAAAAATTGGCGAATTGTACTGTTTGGATGCTTTGCATATATGTTTCTTAGACTATATAGAAGCAATATATACAAAGATTTCAACCGTCTACCTGTTCCATTCATTGTTCTACTTGTCGAAAGTTACAAATAATATCCGATAACGGATTAAGCATTGGGGCTCATTGTTCACTTAAACTTGAAGAACATAAAATTGGCGAATTGTACTGTTTGGATGCTTTGCATATATGTTTCTTAGACTATATAGAAGCAATATATACATTGATTTCAACCGTCTACCTGTTCCATTCATTGTTCTACTTGTCGGAAGTTACAAATAATTTCCGTTAAAGTATGAACAATGGGGCTCGTTGTTCACTTAAACATGAAGATGAAATAATTGGCGAATTGTACTGTTTGGATGCTTTGCATGTATGTTTCTTAGATTATATAGAAGCAATATGTAGAAAGATTTCACCCGTCTACCTGTTCCATTCATAGTTCTACTTGTCGAAATTTACAAATAATTTCCTTTAAAGGATTAACAATGGGGCTCGTAGTTCACTTAAACTTGAAGAACAAAAAATTGGCGAATTGTACTGTTTGGATGCTTTGCATATATGTTTCGTAGGCTATATAGAAGCAATATATACAATGATTTCAACCGTCTACCTGATCCATTCATTGTTCTTCTTGTCGAAATTTACAAATAATTTCCTTTAAAGGATTAACAATGGGGCTCGTTGTTCACTTACACTTGAAGAACAAAAAATTGGCGAATGGTACTGTTTCGATACTTTGCATATATGTTTCTTAGACTATATTGAAGCAATATATACATTGATTTCAACCGTCCACCTGTTCCATTCATTGTTCTACTTGTCGCAAGTTACAAATAATTTCCGTTAAAGTATTAACAATGGGGCTCGTAGTTCACTTAAACTTGAAGAACAAAAAATTGGCGAATGGTACTGTTTGGATGCTTTGCATATATGTTTCTTAGACTATATGGAAGCAATATATACAAAGATTTCAACCGTCTGTGTGTTCCAATCATTATTCTAATTGTCGAAAATTACAAATAATTTCTGATAAAGGATTAACCATTGGGGCTCGTAGTTCACTTAAACTTGAAGAACAAAAAATTGGCGAATTGTACTGTTTGGATGCTTTGCATATATGTTTCTTAGACTATATAGAAGCAATATATACAAAGATTCCAACCGTCTACCTGTTCCATTCATTGTTCTACTTGACGAAAGTTACAAATAATTTCCGATAAAGGATTAACAATTGGGGCTCATTGTTCACTAAACTTGAAGAACAAAAAATTGGCGAATTGTACTGTTTGGATGCTTTGCATATATGTTTCTTAGACTTTATAGAAGCAATATATACAATGATTTCAACAGTCTACCTGTTCCATTCATTGTTCTACTTATCGAAATTTACAAATAATTTCCTTTAAAGGATTAACAATGGGGCTCGTAGTTCACTTAAACTTGAAGAACAAAAAATTGGCGAATTGTGCTGTTTGGATGCTTTGCATATGTGTTTCTTAGACTATTTAGAAGCAATATATAGAAAGATTTCACCCGTCTACCTGTACTATTCATTGTTCTACTTGTAGAAAGTTACAAATAATTTCCATTTCATGATTATCAATGGGGCTCGCTGTTCACTTAAACTTGAAGAACAAAAAATTGGCGACTGGTACTGTTTGGATGCTTTGCATATATGTTTCTTAAACTATATAGAAGCAATATATAAAAAGATTTCAACCGTCTATCAGTTCCATTCATTGTTCTACTTGTCGAAAGTTACAAATAATTTCCTTTAAAGGATTAACAATGGGGCTCGTAGTTCACTTCAACTTGAAGATCAAATAATTGGCGAATGGTACTGTTTGGATGCTTTGCATATATGTTTCTTAGATTATATAGAAGCAATATATACAAAGATTTCAACCGTCTACCTGTTCCATTCATTGTTCTACTTGTCGAAATTTACAAATAATTTCCTTTAAAGGATTAACAATGGGGCTCGTAGTTCACTTAAACTTGAAGTACAAAAAATTGGCGAATTGTACTGTTTGGATGCTTTGCATATATGTTTCTTAGACTATTTAGAAGCAATATATAGAAAGATTTCACCCGTCTACCTGTACTATTCATTGTTCTACTTGTTGAAAATTACAAATAATTTCCGATAAAGGATTAACCATTGGGGCTCATTGTTCACTTAAATTTGAAGAACAAAAAATTGGCGAATGGTACTGTTTGGATGCTTTACATATATGTTTCTTAGACTATATAGTAGCAATATATACAATGATTTCAACCGTCTACCTATTCCATTCATTGTTCTACTTGCCGAAATTTACAAATAATTTTCTTTAAAGGATTAACAATGGGGCTCGTAGTTCACTTAAACTTGAAGAACAAAAAATTGGCAGATGGTACTGTTTGGATGCTTTGAATATATGTTTCTTACATTATATAGAAGCAATATATACAAATATTTCAACCGTCTACCTGTTCCAGTCATTGTTGTACTTGTCGAAAATTGCAAATAATTTCCTTTAAAGGATTAACAATGGGGCTCGTAGTTCACTTAAACTTGAAGATCAAATAATTGGCGAATTGTACTGTTTGGATGCTTTGCATATATGTTTCTTAGATTATATAGAAGCAATATATACATAGATTTCAACCGTCTACCTGTTCCATTCATTGTTCTACTTGTCGAAATTTACAAATAATTTCCTTTAAAGGATTAACAATGGGGCTCGTAGTTCACTTAAACTTGAAGAACAAAAAATTGGCGAATTGTACTGTTTGGATGCTTTGCATATATGTTTCTTAGACTATATAGAAGCAATATATACAATGATTTCAACAGTCTACCTGTTCCATTCATTGTTCTACTTGTCGAAATTTACAAATAATTTCCTTTAAAGGATTAACAATGGGGCTCGTAGTTCACTTAAACTTGAAGAACAAAAAATTGGCGAATGGTACTGTTTGGATGCTTTGCATATATGTTTCTTAGACTATATAGAAGCAATATATACAAAGATTTCAACCGTCTACCTGTTCCATTCATTGTTCTACTTGTCGAAAGTTACAAATCATTTCCGATAACGGATTAACCATTGGGGCTCATTGTTCACTAAACTTGAAGAACAAAAAATTGTCGAATTGTACTGTTTGGATGCTTTGCATATATGTTTCTTAGACTATATAGAAGCAATATATACAATGATTTCAACCGTCTACCTGTTCCATTCATTGTTCTACTTGTCGAAAGTTACAAATAATTTCCGTTAAGGGATTAACAATGGGGATCGTAGTTTACTTAAACTTGAAGAACAAAAAATTGGCGAATTGTACTGTTTGGATGCTTTGCATATATGTTTCTTAGACTATATAGAAGCAATATATACAATGATTTCAACAGTCTACCTGTTCCATTCATTGTTCTACTTGTCGAAATTTACAAATAATTTCCTTTAAAGGATTAACAATGGGGCTCATAGTTCACTTAAACTTGAAGAACAAAAAATTGGCGAATGGTACTGTTTGGATGCTTTGCATATATGTTTCTTAGACTATATAGAAGCAATATATACAAAGATTTCAACTGTCTACCTGTTCCATTCATTGTTCTACTTGTCAAAAGTTACAAATCATTTCCGATAACGGATTAACCATTGGGGCTCATTGTTCACTTAAACTTGAAGAACAAAAAATTGTCGAATTGTACTGTTTGGATGCTTTGCATATATGTTTCTTAGACTATATAGAAGCAATATATACAAAGATTTCAACCGTCTACCTGTTCCATTCATTGTTCTACTTGTCGAAAGTTACAAATCATTTCCGATAACGGATTAACCATTGGGGCTCATTGTTCACTAAACTTGAAGAACAAAAAATTGTCGAATTGTACTGTTTGGATGCTTTGCATATATGTTTCTTAGACTATATAGAAGCAATATATACAATGATTTCAACCGTCTACCTGTTCCATTCATTGTTCTACTTGTCGAAAATTACAAATAATTTCCGATAAAGGATTAACCATTGGGGCTCATTGTTCACTTAAACTTGAAGAACAAAAAATTGGCGAATGGTACTGTTTGGATGCTTTGCATATATGTTTCTTAGACTATATAGAAGCAATATATACATTGATTTCAACCGTCTACCTGATCCATTCATTGTTCTTCTTGTCGAAATTTACAAATAATTTCCTTTAAAGGATTAACAATGGGGCTCGTAGTTCACTTAAACATGAAGATGAAATAATTGGCGAATTGTACTCTTTGGATGCTTTGCATATATGTTTCTTAGATTATATAGAAGCAATATATACAAAGATATCAACCGTCTACCTGTTCCATTCATTGTTCTACTTGTCGAAAGTTACAAATAATTTCCGATAAAGGATTAACCATTGGGGCTCATTGTTCACTAAACTTGAAGAACAAAAAATTGTCGAATTGTACTGTTTGGATGCTTTGCATATATGTTTCTTAGACTATATAGAAGCAATATATACATTGATTTCAACCGTCTACCTGTTCCACTCATTGTTCTACTTGTCGCAAGTTACAAGTAATTTGCGTTAAAGTATGAACAATGGGGCTCGTTGTTCACTTAAACTTGAAGATGAAATAATTGTTGAATTGTACTGTTTGGATGCTTTGCATATATGTTTCTTAGACTATATAGAAGCAATATATACAAAGATTTCAAACGTCTACCTGTTCCATTCATTGTTCTACTTGTCGAAAGTTACAAATAATTTCCGATAAAGGATTAACCATTGGGGCTCATTGTTCAATTAAACTTCAAGAACAAAAAATTGGCGAATTGTACTGTTTGGATGCTTTGCATACATGTTTCTTAGACTATATGGAAGCAATATATACAAAGATTTCAACCGTCTACGTGTTCCAATCATTGTTCCTCTTGTCGAAATTTACAAATAATTTCCTATAAAGGATTAACAATGGGGCTCGTTGTTCACTTAAACTTGAAGAACAAAAAAGTGGCGAATGGTACTGTTTGGATGCTTTGCATATATGTTTCTTAGACTATATAGAAGCAATATATACATTGATTTCAACCGTCTACCTGTTCCATTCATTGTTCTACTTGTCGGAAGTTACAAATAATTTCCGTTAAAGTATTAACAATGGGGCTCGTTGTTCACTTAAACATGAAGATGAAATAATTGGCGAATTGTACTGTTTGGATGCTTTGCATATATGTTTCTTAGATTATATAGAAGCAATATATACAAAGATTTCAACCGTCTACCTGTTCCATTCATTGTTCTACTTGTCGAAAATTACAAATAATTTCCGATAAAGGATTAACCATTGGGGCTCATTGTTCACTTAAACTTGAAGAACAAAAAATTGGCGAATTGTACTGTTTGGATGCTTTGCATATATGTTTCGTAGGCTATATAGAAGCAATATATACAATGATTTCAACCGTCTACCTGATCCATTCATTGTTCTACTTGTCGAAATTTACAAATAATTTCCTTTAAAGGATTAACAATGGGGCTCGTAGTTCACTTAAACTTGAAGAACAAAAAATTGGCGAATTGTACTGTTTGGATGCTTTGCATATATGTTTCGTAGGCTATATAGAAGCAATATATACAATGATTTCAACCGTCTACCTGATCCATTCATTGTTCTACTTGTCGAAATTTACAAATAATTTCCTTTAAAGGATTAACAATGGGGCTCGTAGTTCACTTAAACTTGAAGAACAAAAAATTGGCGAATTGAACTGTTTGGATGCTTTGCATATGTGTTTCATAGACTATTTAGAAGCAATATGTAGAAAGATTTCACCCGTCTACCTGTACTATTCATTGTTCTACTTGTAGAAAGTTACTAATAATTTCCGATAAAGGATTAACCATTGGGGCTCATTGTTCTCTAAAACTTGAAGAACAAAAAATTGGCGAATTGTACTGTTTCGATGCTTTGCATATATGTTTCTTAGACTATATAGAAGCAATATATACAAAGATTTCAAGCGTCTACCTGTTCCATTCATTGTTCTACTTGTCGAAAGTTAGAAATAATTTCCGTTAAAGGATTAACAATGGGGCTAGTAGTTCGCTTAAACTTGAAGAACAATAAATTGGCGAATGGTACTGTTTGGAAGCTTTGCATATTTGTTTCTCAGACCATATAGAAGCAATGTATACAAAGATTTCATCCGTCTACCTGTTCCATTCATTGTTCTTCTTGTCGAAAGTTACAAATAATTTCCGTTAAAGGATTAACAATGGGGCTCGTTGTTCACTTAAACTTGAAGAACAATAAATTGGCGAATGGTACTGTTTGGATGCTTTGCATATATGTTTCTTAGACTATATAGAAGTAATATATACAAAGATTGCACCCGCCTACCTGTTCCATTCATTGTTCTACTTGTCGAAAGTTACAAATAATTTCCGATAAAGGATTAACCATTGGGGCTCATTGTTCTCTAAAACTTGAAGAACAAAAAATTGGCGAATTGTACTGTTTCGATGCTTTGCATATATGTTTCTTAGACTATATAGAAGAAATATATATAATGATTTCAACAGTCTACCTGTTCCATTCATTGTTCTACTTGTCGAAATTTACAAATAATTTCCTTTAAAGGATTAACAATGGAGCTCATAGTTCACTTAAACTTGAAGAACAAAAAATTGGCGAATGGTACTGTTTGGATGCTTTGCATATATGTTTCTTAGACTATATAGAAGCAATATATACAAAGATTTCAACCGTCTACCTGTTCCATTCATTGTTCTACTTGTCAAAAGTTACAAATCATTTCCGATAACGGATTAACCATTGGGGCTCATTGTTCACTAAACTTGAAGAACAAAAAATTGTCGAATTGTACTGTTTGGATGCTTTGCATATATGTTTCTTAGACTTTATAGAAGCAATATATACAATGATTTCAACCGTCTACCTGTTCCATTCATTGTTCTACTTGTCGAAAGTTACAAATAATTTCCGTTAAGGGATTAACAATGGGGATCGTAGTTTACTTAAACTTGAAGAACAAAAAATTGGCGAATTGTACTGTTTGGATGCTTTGCATATATATTTCTTGGACTATATAGAAGCAATATATACAATGATTTCAACAGTCTACCTGTTCCATTCATTGTTCTACTTGTCGAAATTTACAAATAATTTCCTTTAAAGGATTAACAATGGGGCTCATAGTTCACTTAAACTTGAAGAACAAAAAATTGGCGAATGGTACTGTTTGGATGCTTTGCATATATGTTTCGTAGGCTATATAGAAGCAATATATACAAAGATTTCAACCGTCTACCTGTTCCATTCATTGTTCTACTTGTCAAAAGTTACAAATCATTTCCGATAACGGATTAACCATTGGGGCTCATAGTTCACTTAAACTTGAAGAACAAAAAATTGGCGAATGGTACTGTTTGGATGCTTTGCATATATGTTTCTTAGACTATATAGAAGCAATATATACACAGATTTCAACCGTCTACCTGTTCCATTCATTGTTCTACTTGTCGAAATTTACAAATCATTTCCGATAACGGATTAACCATTGGGGCTCATTGTTCACTAAACTTGAAGAACAAAAAATTGTCGAATTGTACTGTTTGGATGCTTTGCATATATGTTTCTTAGACTATATAGAAGCAATATATACAATGATTTCAACCGTCTACCTGTTCCATTCATTGTTCTACTTGTCGAAAGTTACAAATAATTTCCGTTAAGGGATTAACAATGGGGATCGTAGTTCACTTAAACTTGAAGAACATAAAATTGGCGAATTGTACTGTTTGGATGCTTTGCATATATGTTTCTTAGACTATATAGAAGCAATATATACATTGATTTCAACCGTCTACCTGTTCCACTCATTGTTCTACTTGTCGCAAGTTACAAATGATTTGCGTTAAAGTATGAACAATGGGGCTCGTTGTTCACTTAAACTTGAAGATGAAATAATTGTCGAATTGTACTGTTTGGATGCTTTGCATATATGTTTCTTAGACTATATAGAAGCAATATATACAAAGATTTCAAGCGTCTACCTGTTCCATTCATTGTTCTACTTGTCGAAAGTTACAAATAATTTCCGATAAAGGATTAACCATTGGGGCTCATTGTTCAATTAAACTTCAAGAACAAAAAATTGGCGAATTGTACTGTTTGGATGCTTTGCATATATGTTTCTTAGACTATATAGAAGCAATATATACAAAGATTTCAACCGTCTACCTGTTCCATTCATTGTTCTACTTGTCGAAAGTTACAAATAATATCCGATAACGGATTAAGCATTGGGGCTCATTGTTCACTTAAACTTGAAGAACATAAAATTGGCGAATTGTACTGTTTGGATGTTTGCATATATGTTTCTTAGACTATATAGAAGCAATATATACATTGATTTCAACCGTCTACCTGTTCCATTCATTGTTCTACTTGTCGGAAGTTACAAATAATTTCCGTTAAAGTATGAACAATGGGGCTCGTTGTTCACTTAAACATGAAGATGAAATAATTGGCGAATTGTACTGTTTGGATGCTTTGCATATATGTTTCTTAGATTATATAGAAGCAATATGTAGAAAGATTTCACCCGTCTACCTGTTCCATTCATTGTTCTACTTGTCGAAAGTTACAAATAATTTCCGATAAAGGATTAACCTTTGGGGCTCATTGTTCACTTAAACTTGAAGAACAAAAAATTGGCGAATTGTACTGTTTGGATGCTTTGCATATATGTTTCTTAGACTATATAGAAGCAATATATACACAGATTTCAACCGTCTACCTGTTCCATTCATTGTTCTACTTGTCGAAATTTACAAATAATTTCCTTTAAAGGATTAACAATGGGGCTCGTAGTTCACTTAAACTTGAAGAACAAAAAATTGGCGAATTGTACTGTTTGGATGCTTTGCATATATGTTTCGTAGGCTATATAGAAGCAATATATACAATGATTTCAACCGTCTACCTGATCCATTCATTGTTCTACTTGTCGAAATTTACAAATAATTTCCTTTAAAGGATTAACAATGGGGCTCGTAGTTCACTTAAACTTGAAGAACAAAAAATTGGCGAATTGTACTGTTTGGATGCTTTGCATATATGTTTCGTAGGCTATATAGAAGCAATATATACAATGATTTCAACCGTCTACCTGATCCATTCATTGTTCTTCTTGTCGAAATTTACAAATAATTTCCTTTAAAGGATTAACAATGGGGCTCGTAGTTCACTTAAACTTGAAGAACAAAAAATTGGCGAATGGTACTGTTTGGATGCTTTGCATATATGTTTCTTAGACTATATGGAAGCAATATATACAAAGATTTCAACCGTCTGTGTGTTCCAATCATTATTCTAATTGTCGAAAATTACAAATAATTTCTGATAAAGGATTAACCATTGGGGCTCGTAGTTCACTTAAACTTGAAGAACAAAAAATTGGCGAATTGTACTGTTTGGATGCTTTGCATATATGTTTCTTAGACTATATAGAAGCAATATATACAAAGATTCCAACCGTCTACCTGTTCCATTCATTGTTCTACTTGACGAAAGTTACAAATAATTTCCGATAAAGGATTAACCATTGGGGCTCATTGTTCACTAAACTTGAAAAACAAAAAATTGGCGAATTGTACTGTTTGGATGCTTTGCATATATGTTTCTTATACTATATAGAAGCAATATATACAAAGATTTCAACCGTCTACCTGTTCCATTCACTGTTCTACTTGTCGAAATTTACAAATAATTTCCTTTAAAGGATTAACAATGGGGCTCGTTGTTCTCTTAAACTTGAAGAACAAAAAATTGGCGAATGGTACAGTTTGGATGCTTTGCATATATGTTTCTTAGACTATATGGAAGCAATATATACAAAGATTTCAACCGTCTGCGTGTTCCAATCATTGTTCTACTTGTAGAAAGTTACAATTAATTTCCGTTAAAGGATTAACAATGGGGCTCGTAGTTCACTTAAACTTGAAGAACAAAAAATTGGCGAATTGTATTGTTTGGATGCTTTGCATATATGTTTCTTAGACTATATAGAAGCAATATATACAAAGATTCCAACCGTCTACCTGTTCCATTCATTGTTCTACTTGTCGAAAGTTACAAATAATTTCCGATAAAGGATTAACCATTGGGGCTCATTGTTCACTAAACTTGAAGAACAAAAAATTGGCTAATTGTACTGTTTGGATGCTTTGCATATATGTTTCTTATACTATATAGAAGCAATAAATACAAAGATTTCAACCGTCTACCTGTTCCATTCACTGTTCTACTTGTCGAAATTTACAAATAATTTCCTTTAAAGGATTAACAATGGGGCTCGTTGTTCACTTAAACTTGAAGAACAATAAATTGGCGAATGGTACTGTTTGGATGCTTTGCATATATGTTTCTTAGACTATATAGAAGTAATATATACAAAGATTGCACCCGCCTACCTGTTCCATTCATTGTTCTACTTGTCGAAAGTTACAAATAATTTCCGATAAAGGATTAACCATTGGGGCTCATTGTTCACTAAACTTGAAGAACAAAAAATTGGCGAATTGTACTGTTTGGATGCTTTGCATATATGTTTCTTATACTATATAGAAGCAATAAATACAAAGATTCCAACCGTCTACCTGTTCCATTCATTGTTCTACTTGTCGAATGTTACAAATAATTTCCGTTAAAGGATTAACAATGGGGCTAGTAGTTCGCTTAAACTTGAGAAACAAAAAATTGGCGAATGTTACTGTTTGGATGATTTGCATATAGGTTTCCTAGACTATATAGAAGCAATATATACATAGATTTCAACAGTCTACCTGTTCCATTCATTGTTTTACTTGTAGAAATTTACAAATAATTTCCGTTAAATGATTAACAATGGAGCGCGTAGTTCACTTAAACTTGAAGAACAATAAATTGGCGAATGGTACTGTTTGGAAGCTTTGCATATTTGTTTCTCAGACCATATAGAAGCAATGTATACAAAGATTTCATCCGTCTACCTGTTCCATTCATTGTTCTTCTTGTCGAAAGTTACAAATAATTTCCGTTAAAGGATTAACAATGGGGCTCGTTGTTCACTTAAACTTGAAGAACAATAAATTGGCGAATGGTACTGTTTGGATGCTTTGCATATATGTTTCTTAGACTATATAGAAGTAATATATACAAAGATTGCACCCGCCTACCTGTTCCATTCATTGTTCTACTTGTCGAAAGTTACAAATAATTTCCGATAAAGGATTAACCATTGGGGCTCATTGTTCTCTTAAACTTGAAGAACAAAAAATTGGCGAATTGTACTGTTTCGATGCTTTGCATATATGTTTCTTAGACTATATAGAAGAAATATATATAATGATTTCAACAGTCTACCTGTTCCATTCATTGTTCTACTTGTCGAAATTTACAAATAATTTCCTTTAAAGGATTAACAATGGAGCTCATAGTTCACTTAAACTTGAAGAACAAAAAATTGGCGAATGGTACTGTTTGGATGCTTTGCATATATGTTTCTTAGACTATATAGAAGCAATATATACAAAGATTTCAACCGTCTACCTGTTCCATTCATTGTTCTACTTGTCAAAAGTTACAAATCATTTCCGATAACGGATTAACCATTGGGGCTCATTGTTCACTAAACTTGAAGAACAAAAAATTGTCGAATTGTAATGTTTGGATGCTTTGCATATATGTTTCTTAGACTATATAGAAGCAATATATACAATGATTTCAACCGTCTACCTGTTCCATTCATTGTTCTACTTGTCGAAAGTTACAAATAATTTCCGTTAAGGGATTAACAATGGGGATCGTAGTTTACTTAAACTTGAAGAACAAAAAATTGGCGAATGGTACTGTTTGGATGCTTTGCATATATGTTTCGTAGGCTATATAGAAGCAATATATACAAAGATTTCAACCGTCTACCTGTTCCATTCATTGTTCTACTTGTCAAAAGTTACAAATCATTTCCGATAACGGATTAACCATTGGGGCTCATAGTTCACTTAAACTTGAAGAACAAAAAATTGGCGAATGGTACTGTTTGGATGCTTTGCATATATGTTTCTTAAACTATATAGAAGCAATATATACACAGATTTCAAACGTCTACCTGTTCCATTCATTGTTCTACTTGTCGAAATTTACAAATCATTTCCGATAACGGATTAACCATTGGGGCTCATTGTTCACTAAACTTGAAGAACAAAAAATTGTCGAATTGTACTGTTTGGATGCTTTGCATATATGTTTCTTAGACTATATAGAAGCAATATATACAATGATTTCAACCGTCTACCTGTTCCATTCATTGTTCTACTTGTCGAAAGTTACAAATAATTTCCGTTAAGGGATTAACAATGGGGATCGTAGTTCACTTAAACTTGAAGAACATAAAATTGGCGAATTGTACTGTTTGGATGCTTTGCATATATGTTTCTTAGACTATATAGAAGCAATATATACATTGATTTCAACCGTCTACCTGTTCCACTCATTGTTCTACTTGTCGCAAGTTACAAATAATTTGCGTTAAAGTATGAACAATGGGGCTCGTTGTTCACTTAAACTTGAAGATGAAATAATTGTCGAATTGTACTGTTTGGATGCTTTGCATATATGTTTCTTAGACTATATAGAAGCAATATATACAAAGATTTCAAGCGTCTACCTGTTCCATTCATTGTTCTACTTGTCGAAAGTTACAAATAATTTCCGATAAAGGATTAACCATTGGGGCTCATTGTTCAATTAAACTTCAAGAACATAAAATTGGCGAATTGTACTGTTTGGATGTTTGCATATATGTTTCTTAGACTATATAGAAGCAATATATACATTGATTTCAACCGTCTACCTGTTCCATTCATTGTTCTACTTGTCGAAAGTTACAAATAATATCCGATAACGGATTAAGCATTGGGGCTCATTGTTCACTTAAACTTGAAGAACATAAAATTGGCGAATTGTACTGTTTGGATGTTTGCATATATGTTTCTTAGACTATATAGAAGCAATATATACATTGATTTCAACCGTCTACCTGTTCCATTCATTGTTCTACTTGTCGGAAGTTACAAATAATTTCCGTTAAAGTATGAACAATGGGGCTCGTTGTTCACTTAAACATGAAGATGAAATAATTGGCGAATTGTACTGTTTGGATGCTTTGCATATATGTTTCTTAGATTATATAGAAGCAATATGTAGAAAGATTTCACCCGTCTACCTGTTCCATTCATTGTTCTACTTGTCGAAAGTTACAAATAATTTCCGATAAAGGATTAACCATTGGGGCTCATTGTTCACTTAAACTTGAAGAACAAAAAATTGGCGAATTGTACTGTTTGGATGCTTTGCATATATGTTTCTTAGACTATATAGAAGCAATATATACAAAGATTCCAACCGTCTACCTGTTCCATTCATTGTTCTACTTGACGAAAGTTACAAATAATTTCCGATAAAGGATTAACCATTGGGGCTCATTGTTCACTAAACTTGAAAAACAAAAAATTGGCGAATTGTACTGTTTGGATGCTTTGCATATATGTTTCTTATACTATATAGAAGCAATATATACAAAGATTTCAACCGTCTACCTGTTCCATTCACTGTTCAACTTGTCGAAATTTACAAATAATTTCCTTTAAAGGATTAACAATGGGGCTCGTTGTTCTCTTAAACTTGAAGAACAAAAAATTGGCGAATGGTACAGTTTGGATGCTTTGCATATATGTTTCTTAGACTATATGGAAGCAATATATACAAAGATTTCAACCGTCTGCGTGTTCCAATCATTGTTCTACTTGTAGAAAGTTACAATTAATTTCCGTTAAAGGATTAACAATGGGGCTCGTAGTTCACTTAAACTTGAAGAACAAAAAATTGGCGAATTGTATTGTTTGGATGCTTTGCATATATGTTTCTTAGACTATATAGAAGCAATATATACAAAGATTCCAACCGTCTACCTGTTCCATTCATTGTTCTACTTGTCGAAAGTTACAAATAATTTCCGATAAAGGATTAACCATTGGGGCTCATTGTTCACTAAACTTGAAGAACAAAAAATTGGCGAATTGTACTGTTTGGATGCTTTGCATATATGTTTCTTATACTATATAGAAGCAATAAATACAAAGATTTCAACCGTCTACCTGTTCCATTCACTGTTCTACTTGTCGAAATTTACAAATAATTTCCTTTAAAGGATTAACAATGGGGCTCGTTGTTCTCTTAAACTTGAAGAACAAAAAATTGGCGAATGGTACTGTTTGGATGCTTGGCATATATGTTTCTTAGACTATATGGAAGCAATATATACAAAGATTTCAAGCGTCTGCGTGTTCCAATCATTGTTCTACTTGTAGAAAGTTACAATTAATTTCCGTTAAAGGATTAACAATGGGGCTCGTAGTTCACGTAAACTTGAAGAACAAAAAATTGGCGAATTGTACTGTTTGGATGCTTTGCATATATGTTTCGTAGGCTATATAGAAGCAATATATACAATGATTTCAACCGTCTACCTGATCCATTCATTGTTCTACTTATCGAAATTTACAAATAATTTCCTTTAAAGGATTAACAATGGGGCTCGTAGTTCACTTAAACTTGAAGAACAAAAAATTGGCGAATTGTGCTGTTTGGATGCTTTGCATATGTGTTTCTTAGACTATTTAGAAGCAATATATAGAAAGATTTCACCCGTCTACCTGTACTATTCATTGTTCTACTTGTAGAAAGTTACAAATAATTTCCATTTCATGATTATCAATGGGGCTCGCTGTTCACTTAAACTTGAAGAACAAAAAATTGGCGACTGGTACTGTTTGGATGCTTTGCATATATGTTTCTTAAACTATATAGAAGCAATATATAAAAAGATTTCAACCGTCTATCAGTTCCATTCATTGTTCTACTTGTCGAAAGTTACAAATAATTTCCTTTAAAGGATTAACAATGGGGCTCGTAGTTCACTTCAACTTGAAGATCAAATAATTGGCGAATGGTACTGTTTGGATGCTTTGCATATATGTTTCTTAGATTATATAGAAGCAATATATACAATGATTTCAACCGTCTACCTGTTCCATTCATTGTTCTACTTGTCGAAATTTACAAATAATTTCCTTTAAAGGATTAACAATGGGGCTCGTTGTTCTCTTAAACTTGAAGAACAAAAAATTGGCGAATGGTACAGTTTGGATGCTTTGCATATATGTTTCTTAGACTATATGGAAGCAATATATACAAAGATTTCAACCGTCTGCGTGTTCCAATCATTGTTCTACTTGTAGAAAGTTACAATTAATTTCCGTTAAAGGATTAACAATGGGGCTCGTAGTTCACTTAAACTTGAAGAACAAAAAATTGGCGAATGGTACTGTTTGGATGCTTTGCATATATGTTTCTTAGACTATATAGAAGCAATATATACATTGATTTCAACCGTCTACCTGTTCCATTCATTGTTCTACTTGTCGGAAGTTACAAATAATTTCCGTTAAAGTATGAACAATGGGGCTCGTTGTTCACTTAAACATGAAGATGAAATTATTGGCGAATTGTACTGTTTGGATGCTTTGCATATATGTTTCGTAGGCTATATAGAAGCAATATATACAATGATTTCAACCGGCTACCTGATCCATTCATTGTTCTACTTGTCGAAATTTACAAATAATTTCCTTTAAAGGATTAACAATGGGGCTCGTAGTTCACTTAAACTTGAAGAACAAAAAATTGGCGAATTGTACTGTTTGGATGCTTTGCATATATGTTTCGTAGGCTATATAGAAGCAATATATACAATGATTTCAACCGGCTACCTGATCCATTCATTGTTCTACTTGTCGAAATTTACAAATAATTTCCTTTAAAGGATTAACAATGGGGCTCGTAGTTCACTTAAACTTGAAGAACAAAAAATTGGCGAATTGTACTGTTTGGATGCTTTGCATATATGTTTCGTAGGCTATATAGAAGCAATATATACAATGATTTCAACCGTCTACCTGATCCATTCATTGTTCTTCTTGTCGAAATTTACAAATAATTTCCTTTAAAGGATTAACAATGGGGCTCGTAGTTCACTTAAACTTGAAGAACAAAAAATTGGCGAATGGTACTGTTTGGATGCTTTGCATATATGTTTCTTAGACTATATAGAAGCAACATATACAAAGATTTCAACCGTCTACCTGTTCTATTCATTGTTCTACTTGTAGAAAGTTACAAATAATTTCCGTTAAAGTATTAACAATGGGGCTCGTAGTTCACTTAAACATGAAGATGAAATAATTGGCGAATTGTACTGTTTGGATGCTTTGCATATATGTTTCTTAGATTATATTGAAGCAATATATACAAAGATATCAACCGTCTACCTGTTCCATTCATTGTTCTACTTGTCGAAAGTTACAATTAATTTCCGATAAAGGATTAACCATTGGGGCTCATTGTTCACTAAACTTGAAGAACAAAAAATTGTCGAATTGTACTGTTTGGATGCTTTGCATATATGTTTCTTAGACTATATAGAAGCAATATATACAATGATTTCAACCGTCTACCTGTTCCATTCATTGTTCTACTTGTCGAAAGTTACAAATAATTTCCGTTAAAGGATTAACAATGGGGCTCGTAGTTCGCTTAAACTTGAAGAACAAAACATTGGCGAATGTTACTGTTTAGATGCTTTGCATATATGTTTCTTAGACTACATATAAGCAATATATACAATGATTTCAACCGTCTACCTGTTCCATTCATTGTTCTACTTGTCGAAAGTTACAAATAATTTCCGATAAATGAATAACAATGGGGCTCATTGTTCACTTAAACTTGAAGAATAAAAAATTGGCGAATTGTACTGTTTGGATGCTTTGCATATATGTTTCGTAGGCTATATAGAAGCAATATATACAATGATTTCAACCGTCTACCTGATCCATTCATTGTTCTACTTGTCGAAATTTACAAATAATTTCCTTTAAAGGATTAACAATGGGGCTCGTAGTTCACTTAAACTTGAAGAACAAAAAATTGGCGAATTGTACTGTTTGGATGCTTTGCATATATGTTTCTTAGACTATATAGAAGCAATATATACATTGATTTCAACCGTCTACCTGTTCCACTCATTGTTCTACTTGTCGCAAGTTACAAATAATTTGCGTTAAAGTATGAACAATGGGGCTCGTTGTTCACTTAAACTTGAAGATGAAATAATTGTCGAATTGTACTGTTTGGATGCTTTGCATATATGTTTCTTAGACTATATAGAAGCAATATATACAAAGATTTCAAGCGTCTACCTGTTCCATTCATTGTTCTACTTGTCGAAAGTTACAAATAATTTCCGATAAAGGATTAACCATTGGGGCTCATTGTTCAATTAAACTTCAAGAACAAAAAATTGGCGAATTGTACTGTTTGGATGCTTTGCATATATGTTTCTTAGACTATATAGAAGCAATATATACAAAGATTTCAACCGTCTACCTGTTCCATTCATTGTTCTACTTGTCGAAAGTTACAAATAATATCCGATAACGGATTAAGCATTGGGGCTCATTGTTCACTTAAACTTGAAGAACATAAAATTGGCGAATTGTACTGTTTGGATGTTTGCATATATGTTTCTTAGACTATATAGAAGCAATATATACATTGATTTCAACCGTCTACCTGTTCCATTCATTGTTCTACTTGTCGGAAGTTACAAATAATTTCCGTTAAAGTATGAACAATGGGGCTCGTTGTTCACTTAAACATGAAGATGAAATAATTGGCGAATTGTACTGTTTGGATGCTTTGCATATATGTTTCTTAGATTATATAGAAGCAATATGTAGAAAGATTTCACCCGTCTACCTGTTCCATTCATTGTTCTACTTGTCGAAAGTTACAAATAATTTCCGATAAAGGATTAACCATTGGGGCTCATTGTTCACTTAAACTTGAAGAACAAAAAATTGGCGAATTGTACTGTTTGGATGCTTTGCATATATGTTTCTTAGACTATATAGAAGCAATATATACAAAGATTCCAACCGTCTACCTGTTCCATTCATTGTTCTACTTGACGAAAGTTACAAATAATTTCCGATAAAGGATTAACCATTGGGGCTCATTGTTCACTAAACTTGAAAAACAAAAAATTGGCGAATTGTACTGTTTGGATGCTTTGCATATATGTTTCTTATACTATATAGAAGCAATATATACAAAGATTTCAACCGTCTACCTGTTCCATTCACTGTTCAACTTGTCGAAATTTACAAATAATTTCCTTTAAAGGATTAACAATGGGGCTCGTTGTTCTCTTAAACTTGAAGAACAAAAAATTGGCGAATGGTACAGTTTGGATGCTTTGCATATATGTTTCTTAGACTATATGGAAGCAATATATACAAAGATTTCAACCGTCTGTGTGTTCCAATCATTATTCTAATTGTCGAAATTTACAAATAATTTCCTTTAAAGGATTAACAATGGGGCTCGTAGTTCACTTAAACTTGAAGAACAAAAAATTGGCGAATGGTACTGTTTGGATGCTTTGCATATATGTTTCTTAGACTATATAGAAGCAACATATACAAAGATTTCAACCGTCTACCTGTTCTATTCATTGTTCTACTTGTAGAAAGTTACAAATAATTTCCGTTAAAGTATTAACAATGGGGCTCGTAGTTCACTTAAACATGAAGATGAAATAATTGGCGAATTGTACTGTTTGGATGCTTTGCATATATGTTTCTTAGACTATATAGAAGTAATATATTCAAAGATTTCAACCGTCTACCTGTTCCATTCATTGTTCTACTTGTCGAAAGTTACAAATAATTTCCGATAAAGGATTAACCATTGGGGCTCATTGTTCACTTAAACTTGAAGAACAAAAAATTGGAGAATTGTCCTGTTTGGATGCTTTGCATATATGTTTCTTAGACTATATAGAAGCAATATATACAAAGATTTCAAGCGTCTACCTGTTCCATTCATTGTTCTACTTGTCGAAAGTTAGAAATAATTTCCGTTAAAGGATTAACAATGGGGCTAGTAGTTCGCTTGAACTTGAAGAACAAAAAATTGGCGAATGTTACTGTTTGGATGATTTGCATATAGGTTTCCTAGACTATATAGAAGCAATATATACATAGATTTCAACAGTCTACCTGTTCCATTCATTGTTTGACTTGTAGAAATTTACAAATAATTTCCGTTAAATGATTAACAATGGGGCGCGTAGTTCACTTAAACTTGAAGAACAATAAATTGGCGAATGGTACTGTTTGGAAGCTTTGCATATTTGTTTCTCAGACCATATAGAAGCAATGTATACAAAGATTTCAACCGTCTACCTGTTCCATTCATTGTTCTTCTTGTCGAAAGTTACAAATAATTTCCGTTAAAGGATTAACAATGGGGCTCGTTGTTCACTTAAACTTGAAGAACAATAAATTGGCGAATGGTACTGTTTGGATGCTTTGCATATATGTTTCTTAGACTATATAGAAGTAATATATACAAAGATTGCACCCGCCTACCTGTTCCATTCATTGTTCTACTTGTCAAAATTACAAATCATTTCCGATAACGGATTAACCATTGGGGCTCATTGTTCACTTAAACTTGAAGAACAAAAAATTGTCGATTTGTACTGTTTGGATGCTTTGCATATATGATTCTTAGACTATATAGAAGCAATATATACAATGATTTCAACCGTCTACCTGTTCCATTCATTGTTCTACTTGTCGAAAGTTACAAATAATATCCGATAACGGATTAAGCATTGGGGCTCATTGTTCACTTAAACTTGAAGAACATAAAATTGGCGAATTGTACTGTTTGGATGCTTTGCATATATGTTTCTTAGACTATATAGAAGCAATATATACATTGATTTCAACCGTCTACCTGTTCCATTCATTGTTCTACTTGTCGGAAGTTACAAATAATTTCCGTTAAAGTATGAACAATGGGGCTCGTTGTTCACTTAAACATGAAGATGAAATTATTGGCGAATTGTACTGTTTGGATGCTTTGCATATATGTTTCTTAGATTATATAGAAGCAATATGTAGAAAGATTTCACCCGTCTACCTGTTCCATTCATTGTTCTACTTGTCGAAATTTACAAATAATTTCCGATAAAGGATTAACCATTGGGGCTCATTGTTCACTTAAACTTGAAGAACAAAAAATTGGCGAATTGTACTGTTTGGATGCTTTGCATATATGTTTCTTAGACTATATAGAAGCAATATATACAAAGATTTCAACCGTCTACCTGTTCCATTCATTGTTCTACTTGTCGAAATTTACAAATAATTTCCTTTAAAGGATTAACAATGGGGCTCGTAGTTCACTTAAACTTGAAGAACAAAAAATTGGCGAATTGTACTGTTTGGATGCTTTGCATATATGTTTCGTAGGCTACATAGAAGCAATATATACAATGATTTCAACCGGCTACCTGATCCATTCATTGTTCTACTTGTCGAAATTTACAAATAATTTCCTTTAAAGGATTAACAATGGGGCTCGTAGTTCACTTAAACTTGAAGAACAAAAAATTGGCGAATTGTACTGTTTGGATGCTTTGCATATATGTTTCGTAGGCTATATAGAAGCAATATATACAATGATTTCAACCGTCTACCTGATCCATTCATTGTTCTTCTTGTCGAAATTTACAAATAATTTCCTTTAAACGATTAACAATGGGGCTCGTAGTTCACTTAAACTTGAAGAACAAAAAATTGGCGAATGGTACTGTTTGGATGCTTTGCATATATGTTTCTTAGACTATATAGAAGCAACATATACAAAGATTTCAACCGTCTACCTGTTCAATTCATTGTTCTACTTGTAGAAAGTTACAAATAATTTCCGTTAAAGTATTAACAATGGGGCTCGTAGTTCACTTAAACATGAAGATGAAATAATTGGCGAATTGTACTGTTTGGATGCTTTGCATATATGTTTCTTAGATTATATTGAAGCAATATATACAAAGATATCAACCGTCTACCTGTTCCATTCATTGTTCTACTTGTCGAAAGTTACAATTAATTTCCGATAAAGGATTAACCATTGGGGCTCATTGTTCACTAAACTTGAAGAACAAAAAATTGTCGAATTGTACTGTTTGGATGCTTTGCATATATGTTTCTTAGACTATATAGAAGCAATATATACAATGATTTCAACCGTCTACCTGTTCCATTCATTGTTCTACTAGTCGAAAGTTACAAATAATTTCCGTTAAAGGATTAACAATGGGGCTCGTAGTTCGCTTAAACTTGAAGAACAAAACATTGGCGAATGTTACTGTTTAGATGCTTTGCATATATGTTTCTTAGACTACATATAAGCAATATATACAATGATTTCAACCGTCTACCTGTTCCATTCATTGTTCTTCTTGTCGAAATTTACAAATAATTTCCTTTAAAGGATTAACAATGGGGCTCGTAGTTCACTTAAACTTGAAGAACAAAAAATTGGCGAATTGTACTGTTTGGATGCTTTGCATATATGTTTCGTAGGCTATATAGAAGCAATATATACAATGATTTCAACCGGCTACCTGATCCATTCATTGTTCTACTTGTCGAAATTTACAAATAATTTCCTTTAAAGGATTAACAATGGGGCTCGTAGTTCACTTAAACTTGAAGAACAAAAAATTGGCGAATTGTACTGTTTGGATGCTTTGCATATATGTTTCGTAGGCTATATAGAAGCAATATATACAATGATTTCAACCGTCTACCTGATCCATTCATTGTTCTTCTTGTCGAAATTTACAAATAATTTCCTTTAAAGGATTAACAATGGGGCTCGTAGTTCACTTAAACTTGAAGAACAAAAAATTGTCGAATTGTACTGTTTGGATGCTTTGCATATATGTTTCTTAGACTATATAGAAGCAATATATACAATGATTTCAACCGTCTACCTGTTCCATTCATTGTTCTACTTGTCGAAAGTTACAAATAATTTCCGATAAAGGATTAACCATTGGGGCTCATTGTTCACTAAACTTGAAGAACAAAAAATTGTCGAATTGTACTGTTTGGATGCTTTGCATATATGTTTCTTAGACTATATAGAAGCAATATATACAATGATTTCAACCGTCTACCTGTTCCATTCATTGTTCTACTTGTCGAAAGTTACAAATAATTTCCGTTAAAGGATTAACAATGGGGCTCGTAGTTCGCTTAAACTTGAAGAACAAAACATTGGCGAATGTTACTGTTTAGATGCTTTGCATATATGTTTCTTAGACTACATATAAGCAATATATACAATGATTTCAACCGTCTACCTGTTCCATTCATTGTTCTACTTGTCGAAAGTTACAAATAATTTCGGATAAATGAATAACAATGGGGCTCATTGTTCACTTAAACTTGAAGAATAAAAAATTGGCGAATGTCACTGTTATGATGCTTTGCATATAGGTTTATTAGACTATATAGAAGCAACATATACAAAGATTTCAACCGTCTACGTGTTCCAATCATTGTTCTACTAGTCGAAGTTTACAAATAATTTCCTTTAAAGCATTAACAATGGGGCTCGTAGTTCACTTAAACTTGAAGAACAATAAATTGGCGAATGGTACTGTTTGGATGCTTTGCATATATGTTTCTTAGACTATATAGAAGTAATATATTCAAAGATTTCAACCGTCTACCTGTTCCATTCATTGTTCTACTTGTCGAAAGTTACAAATAATTTCCGATAAAGGATTAACCATTGGGGCTCATTGTTCACTTAAACTTGAAGAACAAAAAATTGGAGAATTGTCCTGTTTGGATGCTTTGCATATATGTTTCTTAGACTATATAGAAGCAATATATACAAAGATTTCAAGCGTCTACCTGTTCCATTCATTGTTCTACTTGTCGAAATTTACAAATAATTTCCTTTAAAGGATTAACAATGGAGCTCATAGTTCACTTAAACTTGAAGAACAAAAAATTGGCGAATGGTACTGTTTGGATGCTTTGCATATATGTTTCTTAGACTATATAGAAGCAATATATACAAAGATTTCAACCGTCTACCTGTTCCATTCATTGTTCTACTTGTCGAAAGTTACAAATCATTTCCGATAACGGATTAACCATTGGGGCTCATTGTTCACTAAACTTGAAGAACAAAAAATTGTCGAATTGTACTGTTTGGATGCTTTGCATATATGTTTCTTAGACTATATAGAAGCAATATATACAATGATTTCAACCGTCTACCTGTTCCATTCATTGTTCTACTTGTCGAAAGTTACAAATAATTTCCGTTAAGGGATTAACAATGGGGATCGTAGTTTACATAAACTTGAAGAACAAAAAATTGGCGAATTGTACTGTTTGGATGCTTTGCATATATGTTTCTTAGACTATATAGAAGCAATATATACAATGATTTCAACAGTCTTCCTGTTCCATTCATTGTTCTACTTGTCGAAATTTACAAATAATTTCCTTTAAAGGATTAACAATGGGGCTCATAGTTCACTTAAACTTGAAGAACAAAAAATTGGCGAATGGTACTGTTTGGATGCTTTGCATATATGTTTCTTAGACCATATAGAAGCAATATATACAAAGATTTCAACCGTCTACCTGTTCCATTCATTGTTCTACTTGTCAAAAGTTACAAATCATTTCCGATAACGGATTAACCATTGGGGCTCATTGTTCACTTAAACTTGAAGAACAAAAAATTGTCGAATTGTACTGTTTGGATGCTTTGCATATATGATTCTTAGACTATATAGAAGCAATATATACAATGATTTCAACCGTTTACGTGTTCCATTCATTGTTCTACTTGTCGAAAATTACAAATAATTTCCGATAAAGGATTAAACATTGGGGCTCATTGTTCACTTAAACTTGAAGAACAAAAAATTGGCGAATGGTACTGTTTGGATGCTTTGCATATATGTTTCTTAGACTATATAGAAGCAATATATACATTGATTTCAACCGTCTACCTGTTCCACTCATTGTTCTACTTGTCGCAAGTTACAAATAATTTCCGTTAAAGTATTAACAATGGGGCTCGTAGTTCACTTAAACATGAAGATGAAATAATTGGCGAATTGTACTCTTTGGATGCTTTGCATTTATGTTTCTTAGATTATATAGAAGCAATATATACAAAGATATCAACCGTCTACCTGTTCCATTCATTGTTCTACTTGTCGAAAATTACAAATAATTTCCGATAAAGGATTAACCATTGGGGCTCATTGTTCACTAAACTTGAAGAACAAAAAATTGTCGAATTGTACTGTTTGGATGCTTTGCATATATGTTTCTTAGACTATATAAAAGCAATATATACAATGATTTCAACCGTCTACCTGTTCCATTCATTGTTCTACTTGTCGAAAATTACAAATAATTTCCGATAAAGGATTAAGCATTGGGGCTCATTGTTCACTTAAACTTGAAGAACATAAAATTGGCGAATTGTACTGTTTGGATGCTTTGCATATATGTTTCTTAGACTATATAGAAGCAATATATACATTGATTTCAACCGTCTACCTGTTCCATTCATTGTTCTACTTGTCGGAAGTTACAAATAATTTCCGTTAAAGTATGAACAATGGGGCTCGTTGTTCACTTAAACATGAAGATGAAATAATTGGCGAATTGTACTGTTTGGATGCTTTGCATATATGTTTCTTAGATTATATAGAAGCAATATGTAGAAAGATTTCACCCGTCTACCTGTTCCATTCATTGTTCTACTTGTCGAAAGTTACAAATAATTTCCGATAAAGGATTAACCATTGGGGCTCATTGTTCACTTAAACTTGAAGAACAAAAAATTGGCGAATTGTACTGTTTGGATGCTTTGCATATATGTTTCTTAGACTATATAGAAGCAATATATACACAGATTTCAACCGTCTACCTGTTCCATTCATTGTTCTACTTGTCGAAATTTACAAATAATTTCCTTTAAAGGATTAACAATGGGGCTCGTAGTTCACTTAAACTTGAAGAACAAAAAATTGGCGAATTGTACTATTTGGATGCTTTGCATATATGTTTCGTAGGCTATATAGAAGCAATATATACAATGATTTCAACCGTCTACCTGATCCATTCATTGTTCTACTTGTCGAAATTTACAAATAATTTCCTTTAAAGGATTAACAATGGGGCTCGTAGTTCACTTAAACTTGAAGAACTAAAAATTGGCGAATTGTACTGTTTGGATGCTTTGCATATATGTTTCGTAGGCTATATAGAAGCAATATATACAATGATTTCAACCGTCTACCTGATCCATTCATTGTTCTTCTTGTCGAAATTTACAAATAATTTCCTTTAAAGGATTAACAATGGGGCTCGTAGTTCACTTAAACTTGAAGAACAAAAAATTGGCGAATGGTACTGTTTGGATGCTTTGCATATATGTTTCTTAGACTATATAGAAGCAACATATACAAAGATTTCAACCGTCTACCTGTTCTATTCATTGTTCTACTTGTAGAAAGTTACAAATAATTTCCGTTTCATGATTATCAATGGGGCTCGTTGTTCACTTATATTTGAAGAACAAAAAATTGGCGAATGGTACTGTTTGGATGCTTTGCATATATGTTTCTCAGATAATATAGAAGCAATATATACAAAGATTTCAACCGTGTACCTGTTCCATTCATTGTTCTACTTGTCGAAAATTACAAATAATTTCCGATAAAGGATTAACCATTGGGGCTCATTGTTCACTAAACTTGAAGAACAAAAAATTGTCGAATTGTACTTTTTGGATGCTTTGCATATATGTTTCTTAGACTATATAGAAGCAATATATACAATGATTTCAACCGTCTACATGTTCCATTCATTGTTCTGCTTGTCGAAAGTTACAAATAATTTCCTTTAAAGGATTAACAATGGGGCTCGTAGTTCACTTACACTTGAAGATCAAATAATTGGCGAATGGTACTGTTTGGATGCTTTGCGTACATGTTTCTTAGACTATATGGAAGCAATATATACAAAGATTTCAACCGTCTACGTGTTCCAATCATTGTTCTACTTGTCGAAATTTACAAATAATTTCCTTTAAAGGATTAACAGTGGGGCTCGTTGTTTACTTACACTTGAAGAACAAAAAATTGGCGAATGGTACTGTTTCGATACTTTGCATATATGTTTCTTAGACTATATTGAAGCAATATATACATTGATTTCAACCGTCCACCTGTTCCATTCATTGTTCTACTTGTCGAAAGTTACAAATAATTTCCGTTAAAGTATTAACAATGGGGCTCGTAGTTCACTTAAACTTGAAGAACAAAAAATTGGCGAATGGTACTGTTTGGATGCTTTGCATATATGTTTCTTAGACTATATGGCAGCAATATATACAAAGATTTCAACCGTCTGTGTGTTCCAATCATTATTCTAATTGTCGAAAATTACAAATAATTTGTGATAAAGGATTAACCATTGGGGCTCGTAGTTCACTTAAACTTGAAGAACAAAAAATTGGCGAATTGTACTGTTTGGATGCTTTGCATATATGTTTCTTAGACTATATAGAAGCAATATATACAAAGATTCCAACCGTCTACCTGTTCCATTCATTGTTCTACTTGACGAAAGTTACAAATAATTTCCGATAAAGGATTAACCATTGGGGCTCATTGTTCACTAAACTTGAAAAACAAAAAATTGGCGAATTGTACTGTTTGGATGCTTTGCATATATGTTTCTTATACTATATAGAAGCAATATATACAAAGATTTCAACCGTCTACCTGTTCCATTCACTGTTCTACTTGTCGAAATTTACAAATAATTTCCTTTAAAGGATTAACAATGGGGCTCGTTGTTCCCTTAAACTTGAAGAACAAAAAATTGGCGAATGGTACTGTTTGGATGCTTTGCATATATGTTTCTTAGACTATATGGAAGCAATATATACAAAGATTTCAACCGTCTGCGTGTTCCAATCATTGTTCTACTTGTAGAAAGTTACAATTAATTTCCGTTAAAGGGTTAACAATGGGGCTCGTAGTTCACTTAAACTTGAAGAACAAAAAATTGGCGAATTGTATTGTTTGGATGCTTTGCATATATGTTTCTTAGACTATATAGAAGCAATATATACAAAGATTCCAACCGTCTACCTGTTCCATTCATTGTTCTACTTGTCGAAAGTTACAAATAATTTCCGATAAAGGATTAACCATTGGGGCTCATTGTTCACTAAACTTGAAGAACAAAAAATTGGCGAATTGTACTGTTTGGATGCTTTGCATATATGTTTCTTATACTATATAGAAGCAATAAATACAAAGATTTCAACCGTCTACCTTTTCCATTCACTGTTCTACTTGTCGAAATTTACAAATAATTTCCTTTAAAGGATTAACAATGGGGCTCGTTGTTCTCTTAAACTTGAAGAACAAAAAATTGGCGAATGGTACTGTTTGGATGCTTGGCATATATGTTTCTTAGACTATATGGAAGCAATATATACAAAGATTTCAAGCGTCTGCCTGTTCCAATCATTGTTCTACTTGTAGAAAGTTACAATTAATTTCCGTTAAAGGATTAACAATGGGGCTCGTAGTTCACGTAAACTTGAAGAACAAAAAATTGGCGAATTGTACTGTTTGGATGCTTTGCATATATGTTTCGTAGGCTACATAGAAGCAATATATACAATGATTTCAACCGTCTACCTGATCCATTCATTGTTCTACTTATCTAAATTTACAAATAATTTCCTTTAAAGGATTAACAATGGGGCTCGTAGTTCACTTAAACTTGAAGAACAAAAAATTGGCGAATTGTGCTGTTTGGATGCTTTGCATATGTGTTTCTTAGACTATTTAGAAGCAATATATAGAAAGATTTCACCCGTCTACCTGTACTATTCATTGTTCTACTTGTAGAAAGTTACAAATAATTTCCATTTCATGATTATCAATGGGGCTCGCTGTTCACTTAAACTTGAAGAACAAAAAATTGGCGACTGGTACTGTTTGGATGCTTTGCATATATGTTTCTTAAACTATATAGAAGCAATATATAAAAAGATTTCAACCGTCTATCAGTTCCATTCATTGTTCTACTTGTCGAAAGTTACAAATAATTTCCTTTAAAGGATTAACAATGGGGCTCGTAGTTCACTTCAACTTGAAGATCAAATAATTGGCGAATGGTACTGTTTGGATGCTTTGCATATATGTTTCTTAGATTATATAGAAGCAATATATACAAAGATTTCAACCGTCTACCTGTTCCATTCATTGTTCTACTTGTCGAAATTTACAAATAATTTCCTTTAAAGGATTAACAATGGGGCTCGTCGTTCACTTAAACTTGAAGAACAAAAAATTGGCGAACTGTACTGTTTGGATGCTTTGCATATATGTTTCTTATACTATATAGAAGCAATAAATACAAAGATTTCAACCGTCTACCTGTTCCATTCACTGTTCTACTTGTCGAAATTTACAAATAATTTCCTTTAAAGGATTAACAATGGGGCTCGTTGTTCTCTTAAACTTGAAGAACAAAAAATTGGCGAATGGTACTGTTTGGATGCTTGGCATATATGTTTCTTAGACTATATGGAAGCAATATATACAAAGATTTCAAGCGTCTGCGTGTTCCAATCATTGTTCTACTTGTAGAAAGTTACAATTAATTTCCGTTAAAGGATTAACAATGGGGCTCGTAGTTCACGTAAACTTGAAGAACAAAAAATTGGCGAATTGTACTGTTTGGATGCTTTGCATATATGTTTCGTAGGCTATATAGAAGCAATATATACAATGATTTCAACCGTCTACCTGATCCATTCATTGTTCTACTTATCCAAATTTACAAATAATTTCCTTTAAAGGATTAACAATGGGGCTCGTAGTTCACTTAAACTTGAAGAACAAAAAATTGGCGAATTGTGCTGTTTGGATGCTTTGCATATTTGTTTCTTAGACTATTTAGAAGCAATATATAGAAAGATTTCACCCGTCTACCTGTACTATTCATTGTTCTACTTGTAGAAAGTTACAAATAATTTCCATTTCATGATTATCAATGGGGCTCGCTGTTCACTTAAACTTGAAGAACAAAAAATTGGCGACTGGTACTGTTTGGATGCTTTGCATATATGTTTCTTAAACTATATAGAAGCAATATATAAAAAGATTTCAACCGTCTATCAGTTCCATTCATTGTTCTACTTGTCGAAAGTTACAAATAATTTCCTTTAAAGGATTAACAATGGGGCTCGTAGTTCACTTCAACTTGAAGATCAAATAATTGGCGAATGGTACTGTTTGGATGCTTTGCATTTATGTTTCTTAGATTATATAGAAGCAATATATACAAAGATATCAACCGTCTACCTGTTCCATTCATTGTTCTACTTGTCGAAAATTACAAATAATTTCCGATAAAGCATTAACCATTGGGGCTCATTGTTCACTAAACTTGAAGAACAAAAAATTGTCGAATTGTACTGTTTGGATGCTTTGCATATATGTTTCTTAGACTATATAGAAGCAATATATACAATGATTTCAACCGTCTACCTGTTCCATTCATTGTTCTACTTGTCGAAAATTACAAATAATTTCCGATAAAGGATTAAGCATTGGGGCTCATTGTTCACTAAACTTGAAGAACAAAAAATTGGCGAATGGTACTGTTTGGATGCTTTGAATATATGTTTCTTAGACTATATAGAAGCAATATATACAAAGATTTTAACCGTCTACCTGTTCCATTCATTGTTCTACTTGTCGAAAGTTACAAATAATATCCGATAACGGAATAAGCATTGGGGCTCATTGTTCACTTAAACTTGAAGAACATAAAATTGGCGAATTGTACTGTTTGGATGCTTTGCATATATGTTTCTTAGACTATATAGAAGCAATATATACATTGATTTCAACCGTCTACCTGTTCCACTCATTGTTCTACTGGTCGCAAGTTACAAATAATTTGCGTTAAAGTATGAACAATGGGGCTCGTTGTTCACTTAAACTTGAAGATGAAATAATTGTCGAATTGTACTGTTTGGATGCTTTGCATATATGTTTCTTAGACTATATAGAAGCAATATATACAAAGATTTCAAGCGTCTACCTGTTCCATTCATTGTTCTACTTGTCGAAAGTTACAAATAATTTCCGATAAAGGATTAACCATTGGGGCTCATTGTTCAATTAAACTTCAAGAACAAAAAATTGGCGAATTGTACTGTTTGGATGCTTTGCATATATGTTTCTTAGACTATATAGAAGCAATATATACAAAGATTTCAACCGTCTACCTGTTCCATTCATTGTTCTACTTGTCGAAAGTTACAAATAATTTCCGTTAAAGTATTAACAATGGGGCTCGTAGTTCACTTAAACTTGAAGAACAAAAAATTGGCGAATGGTACTGTTTGGATGCTTTGCATATATGTTTCTTAGACTATATGGCAGCAATATATACAAAGATTTCAACCGTCTGTGTGTTCCAATCATTATTCTAATTGTCGAAAATTACAAATAATTTGTGATAAAGGATTAACCATTGGGGCTCGTAGTTCACTTAAACTTGAAGAACAAAAAATTGGCGAATTGTACTGTTTGGATGCTTTGCATATATGTTTCTTAGACTATATAGAAGCAATATATACAAAGATTCCAACCGTCTACCTGTTCCATTCATTGTTCTACTTGACGAAAGTTACAAATAATTTCCGATAAAGGATTAACCATTGGGGCTCATTGTTCACTAAACTTGAAAAACAAAAAATTGGCGAATTGTACTGTTCGGATGCTTTGCATATATGTTTCTTATACTATATAGAAGCAATATATACAAAGATTTCAACCGTCTACCTGTTCCATTCACTGTTCTACTTGTCGAAATTTACAAATAATTTCCTTTAAAGGATTAACAATGGGGCTCGTTGTTCCCTTAAACTTGAAGAACAAAAAATTGGCGAATGGTACTGTTTGGATGCTTTGCATATATGTTTCTTAGACTATATGGAAGCAATATATACAAAGATTTCAAGCGTCTGCGTGTTCCAATCATTGTTCTACTTGTAGAAAGTTACAATTAATTTCCGTTAAAGGATTAACAATGGGGCTCGTAGTTCACTTAAACTTGTAGAACAAAAAATTGGCGAATTGTATTGTTTGGATGCTTTGCATATATGTTTCTTAGACTATATAGAAGCAATATATACAAAGATTCCAACCGTCTACCTGTTCCATTCATTGTTCTACTTGTCGAAAGTTACAAATAATTTCTGATAAAGGATTAACCATTGGGGCTCATTGTTCACTAAACTTGAAAAACAAAAAATTGGCGAATTGTACTGTTCGGATGCTTTGCATATATGTTTCTTATACTATATAGAAGCAATATATACAAAGATTTCAACCGTCTACCTGTTCCATTCACTGTTCTACTTGTCGAAATTTACAAATAATTTCCTTTAAAGGATTAACAATGGGGCTCGTTGTTCCCTTAAACTTGAAGAACAAAAAATTGGCGAATGGTACTGTTTGGATGCTTTGCATATATGTTTCTTAGACTATATGGAAGCAATATATACAAAGATTTCAAGCGTCTGCGTGTTCCAATCATTGTTCTACTTGTAGAAAGTTACAATTAATTTCCGTTAAAGGATTAACAATGGGGCTCGTAGTTCACTTAAACTTGTAGAACAAAAAATTGGCGAATTGTATTGTTTGGATGCTTTGCATATATGTTTCTTAGACTATATAGAAGCAATATATACAAAGATTCCAACCGTCTACCTGTTCCATTCATTGTTCTACTTGTCGAAAGTTACAAATAATTTCTGATAAAGGATTAACCATTGGGGCTCATTGTTCACTAAACTTGAAGAACAAAAAATTGGCGAATTGTACTGTTTGGATGCTTTGCATATATGTTTCTTATACTATATAGAAGCAATAAATACAAAGATTTCAACCGTCTACCTTTTCCATTCACTGTTCTACTTGTCGAAATTTACAAATAATTTCCTTTAAAGGATTAACAATGGGGCTCGTTGTTCTCTTAAACTTGAAGAACAAAAAATTGGCGAATGGTACTGTTTGGATGCTTGGCATATATGTTTCTTAGACTATATGGAAGCAATATATACAAAGATTTCAAGCGTCTGCCTGTTCCAATCATTGTTCTACTTGTAGAAAGTTACAATTAATTTCCGTTAAAGGATTAACAATGGGGCTCGTAGTTCACGTAAACTTGAAGATCAAAAAATTGGCGAATTGTACTGTTTGGATGCTTTGCATATATGTTTCTTAGACTATATAGAAGCAATATATACATTGATTTCAACCGTCTACCTGTTCCACTCATTGTTCTACTTGTCGCAAGTTACAAATAATTTCCGTTAAAGTATTAACAATGGGGCTCGTAGTTCACTTAAACATGAAGATGAAATAATTGGCGAATTGTACTCTTTGGATGCTTTGCATATATGTTTCTTAGACTATATAGAAGCAATATATACATTGATTTCAACCGTCTACCTGTTCCATTCATTGTTCTTCTTGTCGAAAATTACAAATAATATCCGATAAAGGATTAACCATTGGGTCTGATTGTTCACTTAAACTTGAAGACCAAGAAATTGGCTAATGGTATTGTTTGGATGCTTTGCGTACATGTTTTTTAGACTATATAGAAGCAACATATACAAAGATTTCAACCGTCTACCTGTTCCATTCATTGTTCTACTTGTCGAAAGTTACAAATAATTTCCGATAAAGGATTAACCATTGGGCTCATTGTTCACTTAAACTTGAAGAACAAAAAATTGGCGAATTGTACTGTTTGGATGCTTTGCATATATGTTTCTTAGACTATATAGAAGCAATATATACTATGATTTCAACCGTCTACCTGTTCCATTCATTGTTCTACTTGTCGAAAATTACAAATAATTTCCGATAAAGGATTAACCATTGGGGCTTGTTGTTCACTTAAACTTGAAGAACAATAAATTGGCGAATTGTACTGTTTGGATGCTTTGCACGTATGTTTCTTAGACTATATAGAAGCAATATATACAAAGATTTCAACCGTCTACGTGTTCCAATCATTGTTCTACTTGTCGAAAATTACAAATAATTTCCGATAAAGATTAACCATTGGGTCTGATTGTTCACTTAAACTTGAAGACCAAGAAATTGGCTAATGGTATTGTTTGGATGCTTTGCGTACATGTTTTTTAGACTATATAGAAGCAACATATACAAAGATTTCAACCGTCTACATGTTCTATTCATTGTTCTACTTGTAGAAAGTTACAAATAATTTCCTTTAAAGGATTAACAATGTGGCTCGTAGTTCACTTAAACTTGAAGAACAAAAAATTGGCGAATGGTACTGTTTGGATGATTTGCATATATGTTACTTAGACTATATGGAAGTAATATATACAAAGATTTCAACCGTCTACCTGTTCCATTCATTGTTCTACTTGTAGAAAGTTACAATTAATTTCCGTGAAAGGATTAACAATGGGGCTCGTAGTTCACTTAAACTTGAAGAGCAAAAAATTGGCGAACTGTACTGTTTCGATGCTTTGCATATATGTTTCTTAGACTATATGGAAGCAATATATACATAGATTTCAACAGTCTACGTGTTCCAATCATTGTTATACTTGCCGAAATTTACAAATAATTTCCTTTAA